>JASPKP010002257.1:22500-24013 GCA_030674155.1 Stramonita haemastoma
GCATAAAGCCTTCACCCCCAGTCATTTTTCCCCTCGTTTTTTTTCAGTTAGAACTCTAAGGTTCACGAATGCTGAACTTTGCGTATGGGATTGTTTTTGCCCGCCATTAAAGGTAGCCGCATTCTGGCTTCAGGTATGACGTCTAAACATCACACTAATGTAAACACGTTCATTTTGTAGTATTGCTATCTGCTCCTACCAACGTACATTTGTTGACTCTTACCAAAAGACGTAACGTGCTAAGGTTGTTTGGAAGTTATCGCGTATAGATGTTAGGGTCCATGTGAGTGCTGCATAAACCATGAACTTTCTTTTCTTATTTCCTACCTACGATCCTCTTCCATCACAACATCTCTCATCTGATTGAAAATAGGAACAGATGTGATATGTTGCGATGGAAGATAAGATCCTAGCTACGAAACAAGGAAAGAATGTTCATGGTTTATGCAGCGCTCATATTATGGACCCCAATATCTACATGCCGTAACTTCCAAACAACCTACGCACTTTGCTCCATTTGATTTTCTAACGAAAGCGCGAAGAAGTAGAATTAAAGCATTTCCCGTCACGTGAGCAAACCGGAAGAAGACAATGTCCTTCTTTTTAACCATGGTCGTGCGCCATGCTGTAAATCCATTTGCTGTCGTGCACCAACAAAAATCGTCTGCACATCGTGAGAAAAGTGTTTTGAACACAGGCTCCATAAAGACTGCAGTCTGCACCAAAAATGAATCACCACTCTTCACGTTGTACCCAGACTAATTTCAATTGACCAACAACACCCCCCAACCCCCCACTCCCACCACCACTCCAACCAAAATGCAAGCTGTATCAAAGAGATTTTTTCAGCAGTCACGATTGTGTTGGAGAGAAAAGCCAGCTCCTTTAACTGTAGTATAATAGTCGTGACTTCCGTGTGCATTTTAAAGTAAGTGAGGGAGGTTTAGGGCAAACAAATATGTACAGAGCTAATCGAATGGATTTGCATGCTGCTTTTAATCTCCACATGCAGGGCTGGGGGTGGTGAGGGGGCAGTGGTGTGAAGGGGAGGGGGGAAGGGATTCCCAGGGTGGGTGGGGGAGGTAAGTTCCCAAACAGGAAGATCTCCTGTCTTTGTCTCTGTTTGTCTGTCTGTCCCTGTGTCTCCCGCTGTCTCTCTCTATCTCTCTGTCTCTGTTTCTCTGTCTTGTCTGTCTGTCTGTCTGGTCTGTCCTGTCTCTGTCTCTGTCTCTGTCTGTCTGCTGTCTGCCTGTCTGCCTGTCTGTCTGTCTGTCTGTCTGTCTGTCTGTCTGTCTGTCTGTCTTCTGTCTCTCTCTCTCTCTCTCTCTCTCTCTCTCCTCTCTCTCTCTCTCTCTCTCCTCTCTCTCCTCTCTCTCTCTCTCTCTCTCTCTCTCTCCTCTCTCTCTCTCTCTCTCCTCCGTTTTGGTTGGCTGCCTGTCTGTCTGTCTGTCTATCTGTCTTGGTGCTTGTCTGTTCTTCTACCTGTATGTCTGACTATCTTTTCTATCTGCTA
>JASPKP010002258.1:0-22500 GCA_030674155.1 Stramonita haemastoma
GTTGTTGATGTTTCACTAGTTCTTCTGCTTCTTCTCCGTTTCACTTCTTTGTCGTCTTTATCATCGTTTTCACATCTTTCACTTGCTGTTTGTCTCCTAAGCTTCTTTCTTTGTCTGCTGCTTTGTTTTCTGTCTGTTCTCCTGTTTCTTCTGCTTTCCGCGTTCTCTTCTATATCGCCTTTCCTCAAACAGACAAGGATAAATCAAGTTGACAAAGATCAAAGTCAACATAAGCAGCTTCATGTGCTGTGCTCACTTCATTGGTCTAGCACAGGAAGCTACAACATAGACAAGACACACGCACGCACGCACACACACACATACACACGCACGCATGCACGTAAACGTGCACACACACACACACACACGCACGCATGCCGGCAAACGCACACACACACACACACACACGCACGCACGCATGCCGGCAAACGCGCGCACACACACATACACACACACACACACGCCGGCAAACGCACACACACACACACACACACACACACACACACACACACACACACACAACGCGCACTGACACATACACACGTTAAGAAATAGACTCGCATTTATGCAGGTAACAACAGAGCGAGCGATCGAGCGAGGGAGATAAAGAGAGAGAGAGAGAAAGGGAGAGAGAGAGAGAGAGAGAGAGAGAGAGAGAGAGAGAGAGAGAGAGAGAGAGAGAGAGAGAGAGAGAGAGAGAGAGAGAGAGAGAGAGAGAGAGAGAAGCAAAAGGAAGACAGGAACCAGCAACAAGGCTTGCATATACACAGACAGACAGGTACACAGACATACAGAGAGATGCACAAACACACAGACAGGTACACAGACAGACTTGCACCTAGAGAGACAGGGAGCGACTGACCGAATGACAGACAGACAAACAGACAGACAGGTAGGCAGGCAGCAAGAGTCAGACAAACATACAATCACACAGATAGACAAACAGACAGACAGAAATACACACACACACACGCACGCACATATGCACACACGCACGCACGCAAAGGCACAGACACACACAGACACACACGCACAAACACATACATATTCGTGCAATTATGCATATGCATACACACTCACAGCCATGTACATGAAGACGTTTAACTCACCAGCATATACTTCTTCTCCTGACTGTTCTCCTCCTCCCTCTCCTCTTCCTTCATCTCCTCCTCCTCTCTTCCTCCTCCCTCTCTTTCTCCTCCCTCTCCTCCTCCTCCCTCCCTCTCCCCCTCCTCCTCTCCTCCTCACCACCCTCTCCTCCTCACCACCCCTCCTCTCCTCCCCACCTCCTCCTCCTCACCACCTCCTCTCCTCCCCACCTCCTCTCCTCCCCACCTCCTCCTCCTCCCCACCACCACCTCCTCCTCCTCACCACCCTCCTCCTCTCCCTTCATCTCCTCCTCCTCACCACCTCCTCCTCACCACCTCCTCCTCACCACCACCACCTCCTCCTCCTCACCACTTCCTCACCACCTCCTCCGCCTTCCCACCTCCTCCTCACCCTCTCCTCCTCCCCCTCCCAACCTCCTCCTCCCCACCTCCTCCTCCTCCTCCCCACCTCCTCCTCCTCCCCACCACCTCCTCCTCCTCTTCACCACCTCCTCCCCACTACCACCTCCTCCTCACCACCACCTCCTCCTCTCCTCCCCACCTCCTCCTCCCCACCACCTCCTCCTCTCCTCCCCACCTCCTCCTCCTCCCCACCTCCTTCCCACCACCTCCTCCTTCACAAAACTGCTTCTTCTGCGTTTTGTTGTTGATCTTCTTGTTATTCTTCTTTTTGTTGTTGTCATTTTTGTTGTTGTTCTTGTTGTTCGCCTTCTTTTTTGTCTTCCTTGTGTTGTTTTTCTTCTTGTTGTTCGTCTTGTTGTTGATATTGTTCTTGTTCTTCTTGGCCTCTTCTCCTTAATGATGTTCTTGTTTCTCTTGCTCTTAGTGTTGTTTTTCTTGTCCTCGTTGTTTTTGTTGTTGTTGTTCTTCTTGTTCTTGTTGTTTTTGTTGTTTTTGCTGCTGTATTTCTTCTTTCGTTCATTGTAGACATACCGGTTTTAAAAATCTTTGGGTTTTTCCCGTTCTGTCTACTTTGTCGTCGTCTGTTTCTTCGTCTGCTGCTTTGTCCTCTGTCCTTTCTTCTTTCTCTGTTTTCCATGCTCTGTTCTGTATAGTCTTGGTTCTATTGTGCTGTAATGTAAAAGCAAAATTATGCATTTGGATGTCCATGTGTAGTGATCACATCATTGACCTAGCATATGAAATTAATGGTGCAACATACACACCGCACACACACACACACACACACACACACACACACACACACAAACACACACACACACCACACACACACACACACACACACACACACACACAAAGCACACAAAGGCACACACACAACAGACACACACACACACAGACACGACACAACACACACACACACACACACACACACACACACAACACACACACACACAACACACAACACACAGTGTTAAAACAGATCTGCCTTTCGAGGATTAGGCCGTCATGTGCCAGTGCAAACAGATGACAAAATTGACTAAACTGTATGCATGTGGGCACTGTATATAAAACAAAGTACACACATGCTTATTCCACTAAACTCGAAATAACGGAATAGATAAAGACTAAATCAGCTGCAAAACCAACAACACACAGTACCTTATTTCAGGTTTCCACTTGCTCGTGCCGCATCCTCAGGCATTGAAGTACCTAGGACGGGAACAGTGCCGACAGCAGAATAAACCTACACAAAAATTGGAGATATACATTTCAAAATGAAATACCTGCAGACAGACAGACAGAGAGAGAAACAGACTGACTGACTGACAGACAGACAGACAGACTGACAGACAGACAGACAGACAGACAGACAGACAGACAGACAGACAGACAGACAGACAGACAGACAGACAGACAGACAGACAGACAGACAGACAGACAGACAGACAGACACAGAGTGAGAGAGAGAGAGAGGCAGAGAGAGAGAGGCAGAGAGAGAGAGAGAGAGAGAGAGAGAGAGAGAGAGAGAGAGAGAGAGAGAGAGAGAGAGAGAGAGAGAGAGAGAGAGAGAGAGAGAGAGAGCAGCAGACAGACAGACAGACAGACAAGAAACATTTAATGTTGTTCAAATAATCATGTAAAAGCACATGTTCAAACCTATGCTGTTTGATGATAACAATAATGATGATATTAGACATGATGATAATGATAATAATAGAAATGGTGATACCGTTTGTAGCGTAAGTAGCCCTCTTCCTAAAGAAGAAAAAATCCTCTGAAACCAGAGTATAGCTGCCTATATTAGTATATCACTAGGTACTCGAAAAAAGTCCATCTATGCAAACAGGATGGGGACGGGATAGCTTAGTGGTCTGTGCAGTCCCCCAGTTCACCCAGCTGTAACTGGATACCTGCCTTCTTTAGGGTCAGGGAAGGTAAAGCAGCGAGGGAGAGGAGATGGGCGCCAACCTCAATATACTGGCTCCTAGAGAAGCTGGGGTCTCTGATGCCTTGCTCCCCTATGACCACATAGGTTACGGGACACCTTTTACCTTTTTTATATGCAAATTTCTTACTTACAGCCAGTGGACTTACTGTTTCAGCGATTGTTGAGTATGATGTGTGAGATCCAGTGCATATTCTAAAGGATTATTAATGTTAAGGTGTAAAACACCCAAGAACAACAGATAGCACTGGTATTACCTTATTGGGTGTTTCCACTTGCTCGTGCCACGTCCTCAGGCATTGAAGTACCTAGGACGGGAACAGTCTTCCAGGTCTTCTTTTCTATGGTCTAGCAGGGTGTAGTCTTACAGGGTGTAGTCTTTTATGATGTCTTGCGGGGTGTAGTCAACTAAACATAGCAACAGTTAAACAAACATATACAGGGACAGATTTAAATAGCCATAAACACCCATACGCACACACTTGCATCCTTGTTCTAAATTAACACATAACCATACTATCTAGATATTAAAAAGCACTATCCTAGCAAAAGATACATTTTAGCAAACATTGCAAGGTCCAATAGTCGTGTAGGGTACTGATGCAAGCAAAGCACCAATGTTCATATGAAAATCTGATGCTTTTAGATATCTTCCAACTGTTTTCATAAATGACAAACCCTTAGCATGACCTGTACTCTCCATGGAAGGAGAACAAATCTTCTAAAGCCAGAGTACGCAGATAGTTATAGCCAAGTTTTTAGGACAGACAGAAAAAAAGCTATTGATTTAACCTTCTCACTCACAAGAAACTTTTAAAGTGTCACTAATTCTTTAATGTGTAAGAAAGTAAACATGTTCTTAAAACACTTAGAAAATTAACTTGTGAAACCCAAAACAACAACAACAACACAACAACAAGATGACAATGTGAACATACCTTATTGTGTGCTTCCACTTGCTCGTGCCGCATCCTCAGGCATTGAAGTACCTAGGACGGGAACAGTCTTGCATGATCTTCTTTTCTATGGTGTCCAGCAGGCTGTCGTCTTGTAGGGTGTCATCTTTAATGATGTCCTCTTCCAATGTCTCAGGTGGGGTGTAGTCTAGAAAGGTGTCATCTTCAAGGCTTTCGTCTCTTGTTGTGTCCAGCAGCCTGTAGTCTTGCAGGCTGTAGTCTTGCAGGCTGTAGTCTTGCAGGCTGTAGTCTTGTATGCTGGACACACATACACAGATTGAAACACTCATACACAGACACAGCGAGAGATAGGAACAGAAAAGAAAGAGCCAACTAGAAAATTCAGCGATTACACAAATATGCACAGGCACAGATTTAAACAGCCATAACTATACTTCACACACACACACACACACACACACACACACACACACACACACACACACACACACACACACACACACACACAACACGTACACACACACGTACACACACACACACACACACACACACACACACACACACACACACACACACACACACACACACACCACACTACACACACACGTACACACACACGTACACACACACACGTACACACACACACACACACACACACACACACACACACACACACCACACACACACACACACACACACACACACACACACACACGTACACACGCACACACACACACACACACTTGTATCTTTGTTCCGTCTCAAAACAGTAAATAAAACTGTCGAAATATTATACAGCACTATTCTGAACAAGAAATATAACAAACATGGCAAGGTCCAATAGTTGTGCAAGTTACAGATGCAAGCAAAGCACCACTGTTGATATGAGAATCTTACGCTTTGAGATATCTTCCAACTGTTTCCATCAATGACAATCTCCTAGTATGGCCTGTACTCTTCATGGAAGGAGAAAAAATCCTCTAAAGCCAGAGAACGCACATAGTTATTGCCAAGTTTTTAGGACAGAAAGAAAAAAAAAAGCTATTGACTCAACCTGCTTACTCACAAGAGACTTCACTAATTCTTAAATATCTTGTGTGAGAAAGTTCACATGATCTTCAAACTCTCAGAAAGTTAACTTGTGAAACCCCCAAACAACAACAACAGATGACAATGTGAACATACCTTATTGGTGCTTCCACTTGCTCGTGCCGCATCCTCAGGCATTGAAGTACCTAGGACGGGAACAGTCTTGCAGGGTCTTCTTTTCTATGGTGTCCAGCAGGATGTAGTCTTGCACGATGTTCTCTGCTACAGAAAGAAACAGCCAGTTTTATAATTTAGTAGTTACACAAATACAGACACAGACACACACATACACACACATGTGCACGCGCACGCCTACGTGGATACCTGATTATGCAAACACACTCACAGCCATCTACATAAAGATGTTTAACTCACCAGCATATTCTACTTCTTGTCCTATCTGTCCTCCTCCTCCTTTTCCCCCTCCTCCACCTTTTCCTCCTCCTCCACCTTTTCCTCCTCCTCCTCTTTTTCCGTCTGCTTCCTGTTTTTGACAGGTTGTCTTCCTCTGCTTTTTTTCCTTCTTCCTTTTCTTCTCTTTGTTCTTGTCGTTTTTGCTGTTCTTGTTCTTTTCTTGTCATACATTTTCTTCTTCTTGTTCCTGTCGTTTTTGTTCTGGTTGTTCTTTCTTGCTGTATTTCCTGTTGTTCTTGTTCGTGACCTCGTTCTTTTATTTTTTGTTTGCTCTTGTTCTTTTTCTTCTTGTTCTTGTTTTTCTTGGTCTTGATGCTTTTTTGTTCTGTTGTTATTTTAGTCGTAGTAGTTGTTTTTTGTTGTTAAGTTGTTGTTGCTCTTCTCCTTTCTGCTGTTTTGTTTTTTTTTCTTTTGTTTGTATTGTACTTTTTTTTCTTGCTCTTTTTTTCCCTTCTTGTTTTGTTCTTATCCTTTTTGTTGTTCTTGTTCTGTTGTTGTTCTTCTTCTTTTGTTGTTATTCTACTTGTTGTTGTTGTGTTCTTGCGCTCCTGGTTGTTTTCTGGTTGTTGTTCTCCTTAATATTCTTCTTCTTTTTTTGTTGTCCTTTATCTTGTTGTTGTTCAGATTCTTCTTGGACTTCTTGTCGTCCTTGTAAATTTTGTTGTTGCTATTGTTGTTGTTGTTCTCCTTCTTCTTCTTCAGCATATTGTTGTTGTTGTTGTCATCGTCGTTCTTCTTCTTCTTTTTCAGAATGTTGTTGTTGTTCTTCCTCTTCTTCTTCTTTATTTTTGTTGTTGTTGTTGTTCTTGTTACTGTTTTTTCTTCTTTTTGTTGTTCTAGTTCATCTTGTTGTTTTTCTGTTTCTTGCTGTTGTTCTTCTCGTTGTTGTTCTGATAGTTGTTCTTCTTGTTGTTGTTTGTCTTGTTGATCGTGTAGTTCTTTATCTTCTTGTTGTTGCTGTTGTTGTTGTTGTTGTTGTATCCCCCCTCCTTCTTGTTCTTCTTTTCCTCCTCCTCCCCCTTCTTCTTCTTTGCAATTCTTCTTCTTCTTCAGCTTCTTCTTGTTGTTGTTTTGTCCATGTTGTTCTTCTTCTTTGTGTTGTTGTTCTTGTTGTTGTTTTTCGTCTTGTTGTTGTTGCTCATTTTGTTGTTCTGTTTCTTGTTGTTGTTTTCGTTGTCTTGTTGTTCTTCTCTTTCTTGTTTTTTCTTCTTGTCTTTTTTTTCTTCTCTTTGTTGTTGTTGCTCTTCTTTTTCTTCTTGTTGTTGTTCTTCTTTTTGCTGTTGTTGTTAATCATGTTGTTGTATTTTCTTCTTCTCTTCTCGTTTGTTCTTGTTGCCTTTTTCTTTTTCTTGCTATTGTTCTTGTTGTTGTTGTTGATCTCGTTCTTGTTTTCTTTTCTTGTTGTTTTTTTGTTCTTCACATTCATACTGTTGTTTGTTTTTGCTGTTTTTTCTTCGTGTTGTTGTTTGGTCATGTTGTTGTTCTTGTTGTTGTCTTTTTTATGTTGTTCGTCTTGTTGTTCTTTTTCTTATCACTGTTGTTCTTGTCTTGTTTTTCTCCTTCTTCGTCTTCTTCTAGTTCATTGTCGTCTTCTTTTTGTTGTTGTTGCTGTTGTTCTTTGTCATCTTGTAGTTGTTCTTTTGTTGTTTTGTCTTCTTCTCCTTTATGTTGTAGTTCTTGTTATTGCTGTTGTTGTTCATCTTCTTGTTGTTGTTCGTCTTCTTGTTCTTCATCTTCTTTGTTGTTCGTCTCTCTCTCTTCTTCTTCTCTTCTTCATCTTATTGTTCTCCTTTTGTTGATGTTTTCTTTGGTTCTTGTTTTTGTAGTTCTTCTTGTTCTTATCTTTGACTTGTTGTCTTTTCTCCTTTCTGTTTCTTCTTCTTTCTTGGTCTCTTGTTTTCTTTGGCTGTTTTGTATTTTCTTCCTCTTCTCCTTTCTGTCCATTCTGTTTTCAGCCTTGTCTTTGTCGCCCTCATCTTTGCTTGGGTCTTCATCTTCTTTGCCATGTGTTGCCTCCCTTCTCCTTTGTGTTCATCTTTTGTGTTGATCTTTTTCTTTTTCACCTTGTTTTTTTTTTTTAACTTCTTGTTGCTGTCTTGTGTATTTCTTTATTGTCGTCTTTTTCTTTTTTTGTCTTTTTCCTCGATCTGCGTCTTGTTTTGCTCTTTTCTTGTTTTTTTTTGTTTCTGGATTTCTTTTTCTGTGATGGATGTTCGCCCTGTCTGTGTGTTTTCTACATTTTCAAAGTACTTATTATTTTGATGTGTTTCTTTTCTTCATCTGTGTAGTCAACTTTTCCTTTGTCGTCGTCAACTTCATCATGTTTTCTTCTCTCTTTTCTCGTTTTCTTTCAGGATTTTCTGTGTTGGATTTTTGCTTTCTGTGTTTTCTACATGTACAAAGTCCTTGTTATTTTGACGTCTTTCTTTTCTTCATCAGTGTTGTCAACTTTTCCTTTGTAGTCGTCATTTTCATCATCAGCAACAATCTAGCCTGCTCAGTTTCTTCTTCTTTCCTCTTTTTTCTACTTTCTGATTTTTTTCATTTTTGGTCGACATTCCTGTGTTTTTCTTCATAATTAACGTGTTTTTTTTTCTCCTTTGTTCTCTTCCTCTTTTTGTTCTTTTTCATGGTCTTCTTGATTATTGTTGTAGTTGTTGCTCTTGTTTCTTCTCCTTCTTCTTTCTCTTTTTCTTCCTGTTCTTCTTTTTCCTCCTCCTCTTCTTCTCTCGCAATTCTTTTTTTTGCTATTCTTGTTCTTCACAATTGTTCTTCGCAATTCTTCTTGTTCTTGGTCTTCTTGTTTCTCCCCCCCCCCCCCTCTCTCTTCTTTGTTGTTTTCCGTTTCCTTTTTGTCGTCGTTTGTTCCTTCCTCTGCTGCTCTGTGCTGTGTCTTTGTTTTCTGGTTTCTTCTGTTCCCCTCCACCAATTCTTTTTTTCTACTTTTCTTCCTCTTCCTCCCTCTTCCTCCTCCTCCTCCACCTCTTTTCTCTCCTCCTCCTCCTCTCTCTTCCTCCTCTCTCCTCCTCCTCCTTCCTCTCTCTCCTCCTCCTCCTCCTCTCTCTCTTCCTCCTCTCCTCCTCCTCCCTTCCCTCTCTCTCTCCTCCTCCTCCTCCTCCTTCTCTCTCCTCCTTCTCCTCTTCCTTTCCTCCTCTCTTCCCTCCCCTCCCCTCCTTCCCCTCATCAGAGTGGTCAGAATGATGCACTCGAGATCTGCTGACCCGTGTTTGAATCTCGTTCAAGAGGATTTTTCCCCTGGAGTTAACATCAGAGTCGACTCCACTCCCCCTAAAGTCCTTAAAATAAGGCTATAAACCGAGGTCCCGTGTGCAAACGCACGCAGAACATTCTGCACAGAACATTCTGCACAGACGTTTAAATCCTGTCCTGCTTTTCGGAAGATTAGGCCGTTGTGTGCCAGTGGGAATGGATGACAAATTTGACAAAAATGCATACACACGGGAACTGGATGTAAAAAAGCACACAAGCGCTATTCCGTTATCCTTGAGATAAAAGGACAAACAAATAGTAAATAAATAAGTTTAATAATAATAAGTAAATAAATAATAAATGCCTATTCCTACCACCTCCTCCTCCTCCTCACACCCCTCACCACCACCTCCACCTCCTCTCCACCACCACCTCCTCTCCACCACCACCTCCTCCTCCTCCCCCCCACCACCTCCTCCCTCCTCTCCCCCACCACCTCCTCCTCCTCTCCACCTCCTCTCCACCACCTCCTCCCCACCACCACTCCTCCTCCTCTCCACCTCCTCCTCCTCTCCACCACCTCCTCCTCCACTCCACCTCCCCCCACCACCACCTCCTCCTCTCCACCATCCTCCTCCTCCCTCCACCACCTCCTCCCCACCCCCATCTCCCCCCACCACACCACCTCCTCCTCCCACCACCTCCTCCTCCTCTCCACCACCTCCTCCTCTCCACCACCACCTCCTCCTCTCCACCACCACCTCCTCCCTCCCACCCTCCTCCTCCCACCCCCTCCTCCTCTCCACCACCTCCTCCTCCTCTCCACCACCTCCTCCTCCTCCTCCACCACCTCCTCCTCCTCCCCACCACCCCTCCTCTCCACCACCTCCTCACCACCACCTCCTCCTCCTCTCCACCACCTCCCCCTCCAACCTCCTCCCACCACCCTCCTCCTCCTCCCCCACCCCCTCCTCCTCCCACCACCCCCCTCTCCCCCCACCCCTCCTCTCCCACCACCACCCTCCTCCTCCCACACCACCTCCTCCCACCCTCCTCCTCCCCACCACCCCCTCCCTCCCCACCACCCCTCCTCCTCCTCCCCACCACCCCCTCCTCCTCCCCACCACCCCTCCTCCTCCCCACCATCCACCACCTCCTCTTCCCCACCACCCTCCTCCTCCTCTCCCACCACCACCTCCTCTTCCCCACCACCTCCCCATCCTCCTCTCCCCACCACCTCCTCCTCCTCTCCACCACCACCACCTCTCCCCACCACCTCTCCTCCTCCTCCCCACCACCCCTCCTCCCTCCCCACCACCTCTCTCCTTCCCACCACCCTCCCCTCCTCTTCCCCACCACCTCCCCCTCTCCCACCACCTCCTCCACTCACACCACCTCCTCCTCTCCCCCTCCTCTCTCTCACCCACCCCTCCTCCTCCCCTCCACCTCCTCCTCCCACCACCTCCTCCTCCTCCCCACCACCTCCCTCCTCCCTCCCACCACCTCCTCCTCCTCTCCTCACCTCCTCTCTCCCACCACCTCCTCCTCCTCTCCTCACCACCACCTCCTCCTCCCCACCACCTCCTCCTCCTCCCACCACCTCCTCTCTCACCCCACCCTCCCCTCACCACCTCCTCTCTCCACCACCTCCTCCTCCTCTACCATCCCCTCCTCCTCTCCCACCACCATCCTCCTCCTCCCACCTCCCTCCACCACCTCCTCCTCCCTCACACCTCCTCCTCCTCCACCACCTCCTCCTCCCTCACCACCTCCTCCTCCTCTCTCCACCACCTCTTCCTCCTCCTCCCCCCACTCCTCCTCTCCACCACCTCCTCCACCCCTCCTCCTCCACCACCTCCTCCTCCTTCCCCACCTCTCTTCCCATCTCCTCCTATGTTGTCCCAATTTTTGTTGTTTTTTGCTGTCTTCCCTGATATTTTTTTTCGACTCTTTTCTCCTTTTTCTTGCAGTTGTTTCGTCTGTTGTGTTTATTGTTTTATTGTTGTTGTTGTTGTTGTTGTTGATCTTTATCTGACTCTTCAGGTTCTTCATCCATCTCTTCTCTGTCAACGTTTTCAAGTCTGCTCTTTGCTGCTGTCTTCTCTCTTTTTTGTCGCCGCTTGTTTCTTTGTCTGCCGCTTTGTCTTGTGTCTGTTCTTTGTGTTTTTTTTGTTTGGGTGTTTTTCTTCATCGTATTTCTGTTGCTTTTTTCTTCTGTGTCTTTCCGTTTTTTTTTCTTCTGCGTTTTTCTGTTGTTTTTTTCTTCTGCGTCTTTCTGTTGTTTTTTCTTCTGGGTCTTTCCGTTGTTTCGTTTCTTTTTTTTATGCGTCTTTCTGTTGATGTTTTTTTTCTTCTGCATCTTTTTTCTGTTTTTTTCCTCTGCATCTTTCTGCTTTTTGTTTTTTTCTTCTGCGTCTTTTTCTGTTTTTGTTTTGCAATTTTTTTTTTCTTCTTCGTCTTTCCGTGGTTGTTTTTCTTCTGCGTCTTTCCGTTGTTTTTTCTTCTGCGTCTTTCTGGTTTTTTTTTCCGGTGTTCGTTTCTTTTTCTTCTACGTCTTTCTGTTGTTCTTCCTTTTCTTCTGCGTATTTTTCTGCTTTTGGTTTTTCTTCTGCGTCTTTCCGTTGTTGTTTTTTTTTCCTTTTTTTTCTTTGCGTCTTTCTGTTTTTCTTTTTCTTCTGCGTCTTTCTGTTGTTTCTCTCTGTTTGTTTCTTTTTTCTTCTGTGTCTTTCTGTTGCTCTTTTTTTTCTTCTGCGTCTTTCTGTTTTTTTTTTTCTTCTGTCTTTCCCTTTTCGTTTTTTTTTTTCTGCATCTTTCTGTTTGTTTTCTTTTTCTTCTACGTCTTTCTGTTGTTCTCTTTCTTCTTTTTTTCTGCGTCTTTTTCTGTCTTTGTTTTTTCATCTGCATCTTTCTGTTTTTTTTTCCATCTTTTTCTGTTGTTCTTTTTTTCTGTTCTTTTTTTTTTTTTCTTCGTCTTTCCGTGTTGTTTTTCTTCTGAGTCTTTCCGTTAATGTTTTTTTCTTCTGCGTCTTTCCGTTGTTTTTTTTTCCTGCTGCATCTTTCTGTGTTGTTTTTTCTTCTGCGTCTTTCTGTTGTTTTTTTCTTCTGCTT
Organism: Stramonita haemastoma; assembly: GCA_030674155.1. Taxonomy (NCBI): domain Eukaryota; kingdom Metazoa; phylum Mollusca; class Gastropoda; order Neogastropoda; family Muricidae; genus Stramonita; species Stramonita haemastoma. Next base: position 12,199 of record JASPKP010002258.1, read on the forward strand.
TTCTTCTGTTTTTTTTTCTTCTGCGTCTTTCTGTTCTTTTCTTTTTTCTTTTTTTTTTCTCTGCGTCTTTCTGTTGTTTTTTTTCCTCTTCGTTTTTCGTCTTTGTTTTTTTCTCTTTTTCTTCTGTGTCTGTTGGTTGTTCTTTTCTTTTTCTTCTGCGTCTTTCTTGTTTTTTTCTTCTGCGTCTTTCTGTTTTTCTTCTGCTCTTTCTTTTTTCTTCTGTGTCTTCTCTGTTTTTCTCTGCGTCTTTCCGTGTTGTTTTTTCTTCTGCGTCTTTTCGTTTTTTTTCCTTCTGCATCTTTCGTGTTTTTTTCTTTTTCTTCTGCGTCTTTCTGGTTTAAAAGATCTTTTTCTTCTGCGTCTTTCTCTGTTTTTGTTTCATATTTCTGATGCTGTTTTTGGTTTCTTTTTCTTTTGAGTCTTCCTGTTTGTTGTTGTTTTGTTTTTTCATCATCTTTCTTTTATGTGTTGTTTTTCTTTTGCGTCTTTCTGTTTTTTCGTTTCTTTTTTCTTCTCTGTCTTTCTGTTTGTTGTCTTTCCTTTTTGTCCTTTTGCTTCTGTTGGTTTTCCTGTTCGTTTTTTTTTCTTTTGCGTCGATTCCGTTGTTGATTTTTTTTTTCTTCTGCATCTTGTGTGTTTTTTCTTTTTCTCCTGCGTCTCTGTGTTTTTAAAGAATCTTTTTTCTGTACCTTTCTGTTTTTGTTTTTTCGTCTGCGTCTTTGTGTTGTTCTTTTCTTTTTCTTCTTCGTCTTTGTGTTTTTTTTTTCTTCTCTTTTTTCTTTTCTTCGTCTTCTCTTGTGTTGTTTTTTCTTTTTCTTCTTCGTCTTTGTGTTGTTTTTTTTTTCTTCTTCGTCTTTGTGTTGTTCTTTTTTTTCTTCTTTCGTCTTTGTTTTTTTTTCTTTTCGTTGTCTTTGTGTTTCTTCTTTCGTCTTTTGTTTTTTTCTTTCCTCTTCGTCTTGTCTCTTTTTTCTTTTCCTAAACCTTTTCTGGTCTTTTGTCTTTCTGATGTTTTATTTCCTTTTCTGTTTTTTTGTTTTCTTTCTTTCTTCTTTTGAACCCTTCTTTCCAGTGTTACTTTTCTCGCCGGTCTTTTTTTTTCGTTTCTCCATTTTTTTGTTGCTTTTCTCTTTGATTTGTTTTCTCTTCATTTTTCTTTCGCTTGTTCATCTTTTGCTTTTTTCTTTCTCTATTTTTTAGTTTCTTGTTTTGGTTTTGTCTTTTTATTTCCATCTTTCTTTTTCTTTTCTTGTTCTATTGTCGTTTCTTTTCTGTTGTTTATTTTGTTGTTGTCTTTCATTTCTCTTTTTCTTTTTTTCTTTCTTCTTTTTTTCTTTTCTCTCTTCGCTCTTCTTTCTTCTTTTTTTTTTTTTCTTCTCTCTTTTCTTCTCTCCTCCTCCTTTTCTTCTCTCTCACTTCTCTTTTCTTCTTCTCCTTTCTTGTTTTCTCTCCCCTTGTTTTGTTTCCTCCTCCTTGTCCTTTTTCATCCTTTTCTTTTCCTCTTTTTTTTTCTCCTCCTCCTCTTTCTTCCTTTCTTCTTTCCCTCCTCCTTTTCTTCTCCTCCTTCCTTTTTCTCCTCCTCCTTCTTTCTTTTTCTCTCTTCTTCTCCTCCTTTTCTTCCTTCCTCTCCTCCTTTCTTCTTTCTTCCTTCTCCTTTTCTCGTCGTCGTCCTCCTTTTTCTTTTTCCTTGTCCTCCTCTTCTTCTTTCTCTCCATTTCTTCTTTCTCCTCCTCCTCCTTTTCTCTTCTTCTCTTTTTTCTCTCCTTTTCTTCTTTCCTCCTTTTCCTTCCTTTCTCTTCCTCGATCTCTTTTTCGTCGTTTTCTCTCTCTTTCTTTTCCTCTTTTCGTCTCCTTATCTTCTTCTCCTCCTCCTCTATTCCCTTCTCTTTTTTCTCCTTCTCCTCTTTTTTTTTCTTCCTTTTTTTCTTTCCTCTTCCTTCTTTCTTCTATTTTCTATCTCCTCCTCTTTTCTTTGTGACTTTGTTGACTCGTGTCCTTTGTTGTTCGTTTCTTCTTGGAAGGCTTCTCTGTTCTCCTCCTCTTCTGTTTTCTCTCTTTTTCTTTCTTTTCTTTGTCTGCTAAAGTGCTTCTCTACGTGTGTTCCCCTTTTCTTCATGCCGTTTATCTTCTGCCCAATTCTGTCCTTTTTTTCCCCTCAATCTTAATTGGCATCCTTTTCTTCTTCATTTCTTTTTCTTCTGTCACCCTCCTCCCTTATTCTCGTCGTCTTCTTCTTCGTCGTCATTGTTTTCTTCTTCATTTTCGTTGACATTTTCGATATGGGGTTCTTTTTTTTCTTCTCCTCTGCAGTTTGTTTTCTTCCTCTTGTGTTTAGTCTTCCTCTCTCGTCGTCTTTGTTTTGATTGCCTTCATCTGAAGGATGGAAATCATCAGTTTATCTAAAACATGAACCTTGCAATAGCTACTGGTTCTGTATGCTCACATTCCTTACTCATAATGCTTACCATCAATTACACACGCACGCACGCTAACCAGCTACACACACACACACACACACACACACACACACACACACACAACACACACACACACACACACACACACACACACACACACACAAAAATTCAGGGGAACGGGATAGCCTAGTGGTCAGAACATTGCGCTCGCAATTTGACGACCCGGGTTCGATTCCCGGTGGAGGAGACTTTTCTCCTGGAGTTGACATCAGTGCGGACTCCACTTTCCCCCAGTCTTTCGGATGAGACTTTAAACCGAGGTCCCGTGTGTAAACGCACGCAGAACTTCTTGCGCAAACGTTAAATCCTGTTCCGCTTTTGTAAGAGTAGGCCATCGTGTGCCGGTGAGAACAGATGACATTTACAAAACTGCATACACACGGGGACTGGATGTAAAAAAGCACAAGTGTGCTTATCCCATTATCCTCGATATAAAAGAATAATATAAAGAAGAAAAAAAAGTAAATAAGAAATAAAATAAATAAAAAAACACACACTCCCTCCCTGTCTGACCCCCAGCTGTCCTGCCCTCCCTCCTCTAGGCAACACTGGCTGATGTCAGCGCTGCTCTTTCTAAGGAAACCGTCAGCCTCTCTTCTAGTGGATCGGGGCTTTAGAGGTAAGGCACCTGTCTGGAAAGCTAAAAGTACCGGGTCAAAGTGTGCGTTGGTGGTTCGAAACTTTGAGTGGTAGTCAGGGTGCCAATCTTTTGGATAAGCCAGATCCCGTGAGTTACACATAATTATTAACCGCACGTAAAAGAACCCACGGCAACAAGAGGGTTGTCCCTGGCAAAATTATGTAGTAAAAAGCCACTCTGATAGGGAAATAAATACAGTTACATACAGGAAAAAAAAAGAAAGGGTGGCGCTGCTCTTGTGGCGACGCGCTCCCTCCGGGGAAAGTGAGCAGCCTGAATTTCACGCAGAGAAATCTGCCTTGACTTAAAGGGTGTACATGTAAAAAAAAAAAGCATTGCACTATGCAAATCAACGCACGTGAAAGATCCCACAGCAAAGAGCAGAGTTGTATCTGGCAACAACAAAAAACCACTGTAGGAAAAAAGCCAGTCTCTCACCTGGATACAAATAGGTGTGCAGGCAAGAGTGGCACTGCTCTTGAGGTGTAGCAGTCCCCCCAGCTATTTCACCTGGATACAAACAGGTGTGCAGGCAGGAGAGGCACTGCTCTTGAGTGTAGCAGTCCCCCAGCTATTTCACCTGGATACAAACAGGTGTGCAGGCAAGAGTGGCACTGCTCTTGAGGTGTAGCAGTCCCCCCCAGCTATTTCACCTGGATACAAACAGGTGTGCAGGGCAAGAGTGGCACTGCTCTTGCAGTTTATTCACGCAGTCCCTTCCCAAGCTATTTCAGAGTCTGTTTTCCTTGGTGCAGAACACTTTGCTGTTTTCTTCAACAAAGCAAAAATAAAGCCATGATTCAAAATACATAGAGGCATTCTATCACAGACAAAGTTCATGCATTCTCACACATACACAAGTTTGCAAACAGGGAAATTCATAGACACTGTCTTTTGCAGGACACACTCTCATACACACATACATACACACATGATACAACATAAATACATACAAAACACAAGCACAATACATACAAAACACACACAAACACATACACGAACTCACGCACACATACCCCCCCCCCCTCCACAAACACATACATCACTCATGCACATATGCCCACAACAAACACATATAAATGACAATTTTCTAGTTTACATGTTGAGAATCACTAGTATAGTTCTATTGTTTGATTTGAAGTTGATTGTTTCATATCACTGTTTTGTTTTGCCCAGTTGTTCTGCCATCTTTTATATTTTTGCCTACAATCACTCCCACTTCTCTCTGTCTCAGTGTCTGTCTCTCTCTGTCTCCCCCCCCCCCCACACCACCCACACACACTGCCATTTTTTCTCCCCCATTCAGCCAATATCACTTAGTAAAAAGATGTTAAACTAAAGACAGCATAAAACTTCTCTCTCTTTCTCTCTCCTGTTATTAAGTAGTTGTGGTAAAAGACCATACTTCAAGAAACCAACATGGTACTTACAAGTATCTGTTGTAGACCTCATCCTTCTTTGCTTGTTTCCCTCCACAGCAGTTTTCAAATTTCGGCTTTGAAATTCGTCAGGCTGTCACCAGAAACGGTTACGTGCAGCACTCAGTTCACGTGCTAAACTCGCTCCACAGACACTTTCTTCTCTGCTAAACATAGCTCACGGCCAAACACACAAAGCCCTACTACCCCCCCCCCCTCTCTCTCTCTCTCGCTCTCATAATTATCATGTCATTTTTGTTACCGGTTTTGTTGCTATGCAGTATTTTTTGTTGTTGTTATTGCTGTTGTCTTTTATCCCACACCAAAATACTAAGCAGTTAGGCTTCATGTACGGGCCAATGGCCTTTTTGTGAAAAAATCATTTTCGAGTTAGTGTTCTCTCTCTCTCTCTCTCTCTCTCTCTCTCTCTCTCTCTCTCTCTCTCTCTCTCTCTCTCTCTCTACGAGTTAGTGTTCTCTCTCTCTCTCTCTCCTCTCTCTCTCTCTCTCTCTCTCTCTCTCACTCTCTCTCTCCTAAAACGAAGGTGCATACCTCTACTTGGGAACAAACAGCAGAAAGTCACGTGCAAACATCCCATGAAGATGCCAGATCAACAAGATGGAACTATGGTTCGAATCCTAGGTGGAACCAAATATCGGACATGTCATCCTCAAAGGTGGCTGGCAGCGACTCACAAAACCATATTAAACGAAATGCAAGTCTTCCCAACTTATGCAGTATGAATGAATTTCCCCCCCTGAACAGAGAGTCATCAGCCAGGACAGCTCCTCAGAAGGCTACAGGACAGAGGTTGACTCCCCATTTATCAGTTCTGCATTCTCCAGGGACATGGGTACCCCAAGCCGGCAACTCGGAAACGATGGTGCCAGGTGATGAAATGACAAGCTCATGCACACGACCTTCCTGCAGAGTGCCTGAAGGGATGAGTGTGCCAGAAAATACAGCCAGTGCTTCTGCTCAGGATGGAGACCACAGGGATGCACAAGATAATATGGCAACCACCTTTACCCAAGAGACAGGATGTGATGATCTAAATATCACACACAGCAATCTATACCAGCCATTAACAGAAGATGAAATGATGGCACCTGTGCTGACTCCACCCACTCCAGAGGTACAGCACGACGACAGCCAGACTCTTGTCAAACAAGTTCTGGACCCATGGGAGTCTGCAGAAGATGGACAAAGCAGCATGCCCTCATCACCGGACAGACAGAAAGAAGACAGCCTCCTCCATGACCAGACAGGCAAAGACGCAAGCCTGACCATTGAAAATGAAGTGACAACCGCCACTCCTGTACATCGGCCTGTGACCCGCAGCAAGGCAAGGTGTAAGCAAATGCACCTGACGGATTCTTTCCTCAACTCAGGGTCTCGTTCCTCCAGAACAGGAACAAAGGCCCAGTCACCTGCTGCCAGTAGTAGTCCCAAATAGGGACTCGGCCCTGCCCATGTCTGCCAGGAGATTAGAAATGAATTGTCACACAATTTAAGATTCCTGACATACAATGTAGAAGGACTTAGTACAATCTATCATGCAGATTTAAGATCGTATATATCCAAATTTGATATAATTGTACTGACAGAAACATTCACTACAGACTTCCCTTCACATCTTTTCCCAATGCATAATGTATATATTTCAAATGCTGTCAAAGTCTCAAATGCACCCACAGCTCGGCTGTGTGGGGGAGTAGCTTTGCTAGTTAGGAAACACATCGCTCCTCTTATTTCCCAGGTTCATCTAGAATATGACAACTGTATTGTGCTGACACTGGCTAAAGCGCTTACAGGTCTGGACAGAGACTGTGTCTTAATTGGCATATATTTACCTCCACAATATAGCCCATATTATTCTGAAACAGACATTTACAATGGTGTTTCTCTTTTGGAAAATATCATCTTAGATATCCTACAAGACATAGGAAATATGCCCATAATAATTATGGGCAACCTGAATGCAAGGACTGGCAATGCCAATGCTCATGAGGACGAACTGCCGTGTAATATTTGTGATTTTGATGGCAATGTTAACTATGTTGACTCATATCAGCGGGCTTCAGCTGATGGGGTTTCGAATGATTTTGGAAAGTATTTGCTGAATGTTTGTGAGCAATTTAGTCTGGTTCTTTTGAATGGTCTGGTAAATCATAGATTTGATTCTAGCTGTACGTATGTTTCATATAATGGCTGCAGTGTAATAGATTATTTTATAATATCAAGATGTATCTCTGAGATGGCTACAGAGTTGACAGTCAGTGAGAGAATAGAGTCAAAACATATGCCTTTGGAGCTAACACTGAAGTGTAAAGATATAAATACCAACATAACCTATAGGCCCAGAGAGATGTCCATACAAAAATATAGGTGGGACTGTCAAAAGTCAGAGGAATATTCTAACATGTTTAAAACTGACTGTATTTCTAAAAAATTTAAAGAAGCATACGATATGATTGATTTAGACATAGAAGTAGCAATTAAACAACTTTATGAGATTATTAGTTTAGCAGCAGCCCCTATGCTAAAGACAGTTGTATTTGGTAAATTGATAACAATCCGTGGTTTGATTTTGAATGCAGGGAGAAAAGGAGGTTAGTGAGATATGCTCTTAGAAATTATCGGAAACATACTAAAGATGATAACGCTTCAAAAGATGATATAGAGACCCTGAGAATTAAGTATACAGATCTCAGGAAAGAGTACAAGTTTTTGTTAAAAGAAAAAAAAATCGGGTACAAAAGACAAACAATGAAAGTGTTAGAAGACTCTTTAAGTGATCCTCAGAGATTCTGGAACACAGTAAGGAAACACATTGGAAGACCTGTGTGCCAAAGTAGCATTTCTTCTGAAGAGTGGTATAATCATTTTTCTACTGTATTTAACCAAAGTGATCCCAAGTCGGATACAGATGAGACATTTAACTGTTCCTACTCCTCTGATACTTCAGCCACCTTACAAGTAGATATTACAATACTTGAGCAAGAAATTACACACCAAGAAGTAGTACAGGCTATATCTACATTAAAAAACAATAAAGCTGCAGGTCCAGATGGATTCTCTGGGGAATTCTATAAATATGCAGGCCCAGAGGTTGCATTATTTGTAACTAAATATTTCAATAAATTGTTTACATCTGGCAGTTTTCCACTTCAATGGTCAGAAGCAGTCATTCAGCCAATACATAAGAAAGGTGACATCAATTCTCCTGATAATTATAGAGGCATCTCCTTACTAAACGTATGTGGAAAACTTTATAGCTACATTCTCAATAAGCGTTTATCTATATGGTTAGAAGAAAACAAAGGACTAAATGAAGCACAGGCAGGATTTAGACGTAGTTATAGCACAGTCGACCATATATTTACCCTTTTGTCATTAATTCAGAAACAGTTTGCTAACCATGGAAATCTGTACTGTGCCTTTATAGACTTTAAGAAGGCCTTCGATTTGGTTGATAGGCATTGCTTGTGGTCTGTACTTAGAAAAAATGGTGTCAAAGGAAAAATGTACAGAGCTCTGCAAAGTATGTACAACATTGTAAAAGCAAGGGTTAGTGTGGGAGGTGAATTAACTGATATTTTCATGTGTCCTGGAGGACTGAGGCAGGGAGACATTTGTAGCCCTGTTTTATTCTCTCTTTATATTAACGAGTTAGCGGTTGAACTTGTTCAGAGAGGAAAACATGGTATATCTTTAACCCCAGACCAAATGCAGATACTGATACTACTCTTTGCAGATGATGTAATACTGTTATCATACACTAAAGTTGGTCTGCAAACACAATTAAATATATTAAGTGACACAGCAAAAAAGTTAGGATTGTTAGTGAATATGGAGAAATCAAAAGTAGTCGTATTTCGAAAAGGTGGCCACCTTGCTGTACGAGAAAAATGGCTCTATAATGGAAACAATCTCGAAGTGGTAAACCAGTACAAATACCTAGGAGTTATTTTTTCCACAGGTCTGTCCTTTTCTTATGCATTGAAGGACATGGCTAGAAGGGCAAAAAAAGGTGTAATCGGTATTTTACGTTTGTTGTGGTCTCTCGGTAATCAGTCCCCTAAAATATTTTTCAAACTCTTTGACTGTCAGATTCAGCCAATTTTAACGTATGGTTCTGAGGTATGGGGTCTCTTAGCTGATCATTCTGTCATTGAAAGAGTACATGTCTTTGCAATTAAAAGATTTTTAAATGTGAGCATTAGAACACCAAATGCCCTGGTATATGGAGAGACCGGTAGATTTCCACTCTTTGTCAATACTTATACCTGTAATATCAAATACTGGATAACTCTTACAAGAATGAATACAGATCGTATTCCATATAAATCATACAACATGCTGCTTAACCTCCATAATAATAATAAGAATAATTGGGTCTCTACAGTCTGCTTTACCCTATATCGTTATGGCTTTGGTTTTGTGTGGGAATGTCAGGGAGTGGCGGATGCAAGGATATTTTTGGCAGAATTCAGACAACGTCTTAAGGATTGTTACACTCAAAGCTGGAACAGTGAAATCAACACAAAAGAGCGTTATGCCTTCTATTCCTTATTGAAACAAAATCTTTGTCTGTCTGATTACCTACTCATTGTTCAAAATAGTGCTGTGAGGAAGTATTTAACAAGAATGCGCCTGGGCGTTTCACCATTAAGATGTCACAAAAACCGTTACAATACGACACAAAAATGTTCTGACTGCCCTTTCTGCCAGGGTATCCTTGAGTCCGAAGTACATTTCATGTTTATATGTCCAAGATACAATCTGATACGGGAACAGTTTATACCTGCAAAATTTTATAATCAACCATCTACTTTCAGACTGGCGTTGCTGCTCTCAAGCACAACACATGCAAAGTCAGCAATGTATTACGTCAAAAGTGCACTTCATTTAAGGTCATCTGCTGTGGTGTAGACAACATGATTGTGAACCGTTTGCATTTATATGTTTTCATATTGCTGATTGCAACTGTTATAATTATGATTTTTGTTCTTTGCCTGGTGCGGAAAAACTATGTTTTCGTAAGGTGGTGTTATTGATAATCGCTAGTTGTCGTTACCATTTCAAAGAATGGTGCTACCACTAATTCAGGGTGACTGACTGTCTAGAATGAAGGCACGCAGAGGATTCTGCTCCACAAATGTTCCTGTCGCATTGATATTTTTAAGAGATAAGTATGTCAGTATGGCATCATCCCCGTCCCACTGTTCCCCTTGACATGGGCAAATGGCCTGGCTCATTAAATTATTTGACTTGACTTGACTTGACTTGACTCTCTCTCTCTCTCTCTCTCTCTCTCTCTCTCTCTCTCTCCTCCTCTCTCTCTCTCTCTCCTCTCTCTCTCTTCCCCCCCCCTCTCTCTCTCCCCCCCCCTCTCTCTCTCTCCCTCTCTCTCTCTCATTTTTCTTTTGGTCTGTTTCATTGCTTTTTCCTTTCTCTGCATGTCTATTTTAGTGATAGTTTTTTTTCCCCTTTTTTCTGTCTCTGATGATGTGTTAATGTTGTTTTTTTTCTAGTCTTTAAAATTGTAATCTCCATGAAATTCTGTTTATACTATTTTTGGGGGCGGACTAGCCTAGTGGTTAGAGTGTTTTACTCCTGATTCCAGGGTCAGATCCCACCAAGGAGGCTACAGTCTAGAGAATTGGACTGTGCAGTAGACATGAGTCATGACTCTACTCCTCTACAAAAACCTATAAACCAAGGCCAAGTATTAGGAATTTTGTCATCTGTTCCCACCAGCATTCAA
>JASPKP010002259.1:5000-10000 GCA_030674155.1 Stramonita haemastoma
CTTAAGCAACAAGAAGAGTAAGTTTTTAAAACTTGTATCTATGACCCCAAAAAGTCTACCTCTTTCTACACGTTGATTCAACATTCAAATCAAGTACCAGGCTACTTACCTTTTGAAATGCAGTTAAAATCCCATGTTTCCCATTCCATAATGGAATAGACCATTCCTGTCTTTCAGTGTGCAAATGTTTTGCTTCTTCAGCCATTCCCTAGAAGAATTGCTTAGTAAAAGTTATTTGTTACCCCTAAGTCATTCGCTAAAAATAAGCTAAACGGGGGACGAAATAGCTCATTGGTTAGAGCACACTCCTTTCCCCACGCCAAGTTTAAGTAACAAACGAGTGTGGTTACCAATTGGATGGGCGACCCTTCTCGCGCCTAGGCCTCAGTAACAGTCCCCCACTTCAAACCCCGCTGTAAATGGGTACCTGCCCTCTTTAGGGTCAGGGGAAGGCAAAGCAGCGAGGGAGAGGAGATGGGCGCCGCCCTTAATAACTGGCCCCTAGAAAAGTTGAGGTCTCAGACACCTCGTTCTCCTACGACCACATAGGTTATGGGACACCTTTACCTTTTTTACCTTTTTGTGGCTACAAGAATAGTGTTCCCATACAAGCTTGCCTGTGGAGATGAGCTCTATGAACAGGGATACCTTACTGAAAGCAGCATACATCACTAGTCAGGAGGGTTCCAGACAGGATGACTCGTTGTGCTGCCACAAGTGTCACTCTCCAGAGTCATCATGTGCAGAACCATCTCTGGAGGTCCCTCCCCCTGTGTTCACAAGAGTATCTCCTCGGGTTTGTTCTGCAGAAAACATCCCATGATGATGTCTGCAGTGACTCAGTTTGATAGTATGTCATCTAAGTCCTATTCTTAAAGGAAAAGAAATTCCAGATTTCATTCTTGTTCATATATCATCCACTGTGGTGCAATCATGATGCTAGAGTGTTTAGGCCAAAACGTTGTGTGTGGATTTGAATCCCATAAGAGTTACAAGATTTTCTTCCGTACCTATAATGAATTTTGTGTCAAGCCTTTGAGGATTTCTCTGTCCAGCTTCTACCCAGGAACGTATTCTGGACACTCCAAAAAAGAATGAAATGGTAAAGTCAAGCATCATTCATTTTACAGAAGAGAATTTGAGGGTTTCTCAAATTGAAGTGTCTGTATCACTCAGACCTGGTTAACACTAAGATCTATAATGGCAGAAAGTGTAACACTTCAGTGCTGTCAAGTAGTCTTAAAGCTGGTGTATTTCCATGGCATCATGTTTACAAACGTCCTCATCATCATTGACCATCGCATAAAAGAAAATGGCTCCATTTAGGTGGCCCCCCTGCTGCTCCTGTTTCAGAGGACCCCAGTTTGGGTTTTCCATACACATCCTACCTAAGATGATTTTGTGTGAAACTTTTGAGGACTGGAGATTCATCAGAGATGATCATAGGAGGAACATTTGGTAGTGACCACTGCAGGTGGATGTCTCACTCAGTACAGGCTTCAAGGCAATGCAAAAACTGTCGCTGGTTGGAAGCTTAGTAGATAAAAGTTCAAAGTATATGAATCAAAGAGCCACTAGTGAACACCACCGAAGTGCTTTTCCATTTTACTATCAAATTAATGTAAAAAAAAAAAAAAGAGTGATGTCAAAGTCACAGAGTTTTTCAGTCAACATCAAACTTACGATGAACAATATTGACTTCAAAAGCTGCATTCGTTTTTCTGAAGCTTTCAAACATTGTGAATCTCATTTACACTAGTGTTTCCTTTACAAGCATCGATCTTCTCTTATTCCTGTGTTTTCTTGTGCCAAAACGTGCACTGCAAAAACATCTCACGAGCAGTTTTTCTAAACTTACTTCCAAAGATATAGTACACAAAGAAATTAAAGCTGGAATTGATCACAGATGCTAACAAATAAATTCTGAGGAGCACAGAATACAGATTTTCGTAGCGTCCTCCCCATTTTCAGACCAGGAACCAAAAATATCAAGACACGAACAGCTACTGATGGCACAATGCACACGATGAATAGAATAGATGTTCCAACAACCATACGAGTTACCGCCAAATCTCGTGAAGTGAGAGAATCCGAGGCAGACGATACTTTCTCCCCGCCACACTGACAGTTCCTTCATTTTCAGGACGATGATCGTTGTGCACACAATCACACAACCCCCACAGATTCCTGGCAATAAAGAGCCATAAACTACACCATCCACAATATCTATGAACTGTTTATTCTGAAGATAGAATGTACTTGGAAAAAACTGCAAAAACGTCTTCTTGTTGTTGGAATCAAAGACACACAGTATAGTATAACGCATTCCCGACACAAAACTTCCAACAATGAGCACAGACAACATACACAACAGCAGCATGGCTGTTTTTACCTGTAGACATCAGATTCTTTGCTAAAAGAGGGTGAGTGATGCACACACACCTCTCCAAAGCTATGACAGAGGACATGACTTGTGATGCTACACCACATCCGAGTAAACCAACCAAATGATATTTGAAAAAGAAAAATACCACTGGACTGGTGGCGTCAGCCTTCCCTATAGCAACCATGTAGAGAATGTCACTGCTGAGACCATACACTGCAGCTACGTAGAGCAAGTCCATCAGAGACAAGATGAACAAACACGTGTTGATACGCTCCTTCAATCCTTGTTTACAGAACACCACCATGTTCACAATGTTTGTGCAGAAGGACACCAGAAAACACAGAGGGAGGCAGATTCCTAGAAGCAGGAGCTTGACAATGGATTCAGCTTGTTTGGAGATCAGATTGTCTTTGTTGTCCCAGGGAACAGCTTTGGACACCTGTTTGAACCACACACCCCTCAGGTACAGACCCTAGACCTGTGCTGGCGTTGCTCTCCACAGACAGAAATGAAGTCATGTTGGACAGGTGCTAGTCTCACCAAACTGGGACATGGTGACTTTGTGCTGATTGTTTCTTTGTTTGTTTGAGAGCAATGATGAATTGACTATCTCCAACACAGTAACAGTAGCGTGGTTACCAACTGGACGGGTGACAGTTTGTGCGCCTTGGTTTTCAGTACAGTCCCTCAGTTTCAACCAGCTGTAAATGGGTACCTGCCCTCTTTAGGATCAGGGAAGGTAAAGCAGCGAGGGAGATGAGATGGGTGCCGCCCTCAATATGCTGGCCCCTAGAGAAGCTGAGGTTTCTGATGCCTTGCTTCCCTAGGACCACATAGGTTATGGGACACCTTTACCTTTACCCTACCAACATGGTAAGACTACCTTCACATATCATAACACAGCCCTACACACAATGTGCTGTAAATAGGATTTGTTTGATAGTTTCACAGGTCTAAGACCAGAGTACATAATTATTGATTTTCTTATTTCTTATAATCATATTTACAACCTAGTGCACTTTATGCTTCAAACGGATGAAGCAAACATCAAATCCTCATCTTAACTGAACATATCAAAACTACATACATCAGGTGGTCTCATAGCTTGAAACTCTCCTTTTGTTCAGAAAATCAATGTGAATCAAAGTTATGACAGACCTATTATCAGCATCAACATTTCTGTCTATTTAACAAAAAAAACCAAAAAAACATCTAAAACCTTTTTGTGGTCATTCTCGATAACAGTTTAAAACTGTTTTCAACATCAAGAAATTCTAAAGAGAACTAAACAGCAGACAGACTTCAGAGAGTCAAAAACTTCTTGGACAGCTGCTATGCTGGTCCTTAACTTCCTACACACCAGGGACGGGGCTGCATTCAGAACATGACCCCGAGATGCACTTCTTCCCTTGCCTTTCCTACCTATTGCCAGGACGTAGGATCGAACCCTAGCTCTTACAGGACTAGGTGTCTCAAGGCCAAGTCACTTACGTAAGCAATGAATCAACCACTTAGCCGAAGGAACACCTGTTGCTGGTGTGGAACGTTGCTGAAGATTCAGAATGACAGATATTATCAAATGATGAATACCATTTCATGCGTCTGTAGTTATATTTGTTGGTAGCATGGGATAACAAATGCTAGAGACTCAAATGATGAATACCATATCATGCGTCTGTAGTTACATAATTTTGTTGGTAGCATGGAATAACAAATGCTGGACTCTCAACTGATGAATATCATTTCATGTGTTTGTAGTTACATAATTATGTTGGTAGCATGGAATAAGAAATGCTAGACTCTCAAATGATGAATACCATTTCATGTTTCTGTAATTATATATGTTGCTAGCAAGAAATAACACTTCTGTTTTCTGTAATACAAGTATGACAGTGGTTTTGATTTTCTACACACACACACACACACACACACACACACACACACACACACACACACACACACACACACACACACACACACACACACACACACACACACACACCACAAATGCATGTGTGTGTTTTAGCTTCAGGAACAGACCTGAATGACCAGCTAGCTAGAAACAGTTTCAGAAACAAAGCAAACTAATTTTCTCTTGCTTATATAATTTGCTGGGGGGGGGGGGGGGGGGGGGGGGGGGGGAGGAACTTATACAAGCTTCCATAAAAACAAACACCACACACAGTCATAAATGAAACAAAAAGTGTCCACAAACCGGAACTTTTTCTTTCACCACTTTAAGGAAGAATGTTTATAACAAAGAGCTCAGTATGGATGCAAGTTAATGATGAACTATACACATACTCATTATTTTTTTTCGTTTCCTAAAGCTTACATACAATGATTTACTACCCTACTCGTGGCTGTTTTCTGTACAACTATCGTGATATAGATCCTAACAACGCACAGCCAATTTTGAACAAACAAAAAAGTAAACCTAATTGATTTATCCCGGAAATAAATAATCATGTAACAACATTAATTCCTAATTACTTTGTATGTATTTGTATGCTTTGTTTTTATTTACTCTTTCTGTGTCTGTCTGTCTGTGCCCCTGTCTCTGTCTCTGCTTCCTCTTCGCTTTTTGCCCTCATTCCTCACATATACATTATAT
>JASPKP010002259.1:12500-24005 GCA_030674155.1 Stramonita haemastoma
GAAAACAAAAAGGAAACTGGGTGGCGTCTTTTCTTTTTTCTTTTTTGCTTTTTTTTGGTGTCTCTGTTCAGTTAAGTAAAACTATGGGTAGTAAAACAGAAAATGAGAACCCCTTCTTTCAGTTTCATTACACATGTTAGAAATCCTTTCTTTCTTTATTTATTTTATAAATCTTTTTATGTCTCTGAGGACGCGATAGCTCAGTGGTCAAAGCGCTCTAGCTCAGTGGTCAAAGCGCTCTAGCTCAGTGGTCAAAGCGCTCTAGCTCAGTGGTCAAAGCGCTCTAAGCTCAGTGGTCAAAGCGCTCTAGCTCAGTGGTCAAAGCGCTCTAGCTCAGTGGTCAAAGCGCTCTAGCTCAGTGGTCAAAGCGCTCTAGCTCAGTGGTCAAAGCGCTCTAGCTCAGTGGTCAAAGCGCTCTAGCTCAGTGGTCAAAGCGCTCGCTCTCCCCAAGCTATACTATTAATCAGCATCGAGCCTGGTTACCAAGTGGATGGGTGACCGTTTTCGCGCCTTAGTTTCATTACAGTCCCCCAGTTCACCCAGCTGTAAATGAATACCTCTACTCTTTAGGGCCAGGGAAGGTAAAGCAGCGAGGGAGAGGAGATGGGCGCCGCCCTCAACATGCTGGCCCCTAGAGAAGCTGAGGTCTCTGACGCCTGGCTCCCCTACGATCATATATGCTATGGGACACCTTTACCTTTGCCTGTTTATGTCTCCCAGTATGTGATTGCTACACACGAACTTTATCTCGAAAAAGACAAAAACACCATATTAGTAAGATACAATGTCATCTCCGAAGCAAACTTTACTCTTAACATTGTTGTAAAGTAAAATGCCATTTTCAGTTTTAAACTGGATTTGTGAAACAAGTCAAACATAAGAGTGCTAAATAGTTAAGAAATCGGCAAAAAAAAACCCCTCAAACAACAATAACAAACATAAGACAAAGAAAACTATCCAGTTTTGTAGTGGCACAGTAAGTTCCTTCTGTCTGGGTAACGGTGGCTGCGCCTTCTTTGGCCACAGCTGTTTTGTTTGAACCAACGTCTGGAGTAGTGACTCAGCAGACCAAACCGTGCATGGCAGTCTCTGACACAGTTGGTGCAGGCAAAATTGAACACCGGGTGTGATGGCCTGGTTTTGCTGTCTCTTCATCCTGCGGTTTCTTCTGTCTTTCAGTTTTGAAGATCTGCTTTTTCTCCAAAAAATCTACCCACAAACTGCGCTTTTCCCACACTCTGCCGTTTTCTGCAACTTCTTCCTAGCTTTCACAGTTGATGTCAATGGCTTTCAAATTCAAATTCAAAATACTTTAATATCTCAAAAACAGAGAAATTCTGGGCAGGTTACAAGCCATACATAAAAATGGTAAACATGTAAAAAAAAAAAAAAGGTATTTTATATATATATATATATATATATATATATATATATATATATATATATATATATATATATATATATATATATATATATATATATATATATATACATACATATATATATATACATACATATATATATATATATATATATATATATATATATATATATATATATCGTGTTACGCTTGCACACATCCTTGAATCGTAACACTGGACACCTTCAAGAACGGTGTCCTGCAGCCAGTTTACTATACGGGATGTTCATGGAAATGCAGCCATCTTTCATACGGTGCACATGACATACCCAGTACTGTAGGCAGCACCATCTTCACTTAGACAAATATTTGCTAGTTTATATGTGCAGTTAGAGTGGGATTCCAGCCTGGTGGTAAGAGCACTGCAGCTTGTGATCTAACAGTCCGGGTTCGAGCCACCACAGATGTGTCCGTTTGAGGGGATTTTTGTTCCCAGGCGTGAACATCAGTAGTGACTCCACTCCCCTGAAACTCGTTTGAATGAGAGTATAAACCGAGGTCCTGTGTATAGAACAGCTTGCTTCTACACACGTTGAAACCTGTTCTGCCTTTCTGGAGACTAGTCCATTTTGAGCAAGTAGGAATGGATGATCTTTTGCTTTTTTTTAGACAAAACCCCTCATGTACACAATATATACTGATGTATTTAGTCACCACTTCTGAAGTCAGCATGCAGCTGCCTTTATGGTGAGCAAAGAAGGTGGCAGACACACTATTCCACCATTGGTGAACCTGGGAGCTCTAGCCCAGGAACAAAAACAAACAAAATAGCCACCCCCCCCCAAAAAAAAGAAGAAAAAAAGACAGTGATTAGTATAGGAGAGGTGCCGAGTAACAACCTTGAACTGAGTAACAACCGTTACAGACTTAGGGATTTGAACCGAGTAACAACCGTTACAGACTTAGGGATTTGAACCGAGTAACAACCGTTACAGACTTAGGGATTTAAACCGAGTAACAATCGTTACAGACTTAGGGATTTAAACCGAGTAACAACTGTTACAGACTTAGGGATTTAAACCGAGTAACAACTGTTACAGACTCAGGGATTCCTACCATGAATAGTGAATGGTAGTCAGAAAGTATTGCCAGAGATTCAAATCATCAACAGCAGTTTTGTGTGTGGTGACGTGCAGTGCCAGAGCTTTTGGAAGTCCAGTAAAGGGAATCTGATTTATGCTTTGCATGTTGTGTTGGTGTGCAAATAATCATCACTTGCGTTTGCCGTAGTTAGCGTGTTTTTATAATAAATTAATATCAATTCTGAAACGGTTTGGATTTAGATTGCATGTGTCCAGGATGCATTTTGTGTAGTTTCCTTCCATCTGTGCCTCGTCTATAATCTCGCTCTCTAAGTTATCTTCTTCAACTGTCTGTCTTCTACGGTCTGTCTTCTACTGTCCGTCTCTTTCCTGTGATGTAAATGAAGGCTACATCCCCATAGCAGCACTGTAACAAGTTCATAGGTCATAACATCAGGACCTAGAGTTCAGCCCGTTTGCTTACAACTGGATCACAACGAGATTCGAACCCAAGATCACACAGAAAAAAACCTTTCAGAACATGTCGCTGGGGATAATACTGTTGAATATACTGGAAAAAAACCCAGTACGCTTTAAGTGAATCAGCGACCCACATATACATTCCACCACATGAATTTTAGCTTACCATCAAGCGCTTTGATTACACGTATTATAAGCATGTCGATCTTCTATATTTTCAATTTACCAGAACAACGGGAACTGCGACTGTAAGAACTCCTGTTGTTAATATTACGGCACTGTACTTTAAAACTCAGTAGAATAAGTAACAGAACCTGACATATTAAGTATGTTAAGTCATAACACTGACAGATTAAAAATAATAAAAACAACCAAAAAACCATGTTGGTGCTCACATGAATATGCACAATACTTATGGTGAAAAGAAAAATAAACAAAAATGGGTTTTTTGTTGTTTTTTGGTTAGAGCTTCGAGGTTTACCAAAAGGCAAGATATTGCATATGTGACCATTTCTGTCCACCATTAAGGTAGCCGTATTCTAATTTCGGGGATAAACAGAATCAGAACTGCACCATACACAGGAACACACAAAACTCAGAAGCCCTGGCGAAAAGGTCCTTGGTCTAGGAAATCAGAAATATTGACATCACTCCTTTCTTGGTCCAGGACTTTTTCATCTCACAACAATCCCCGAAGTCGGAATGCAGCTACCTTCATGATGGGCAAAAACGGTTGCATACGCACAAATCTCATCCTTGGTGAACCTCGGAGCTCCAGCCAAGGAAGAAAACAAAAATCTCACAACAAATCCATCCTGCCGTCACAGTTGATCACCGTTTGGTGTTAATGTTACTGCTTTATAATATTGTTATATTGTAAGTTGTTGTATGGCCGCTATTGTTGTTATGGTGTATTTTATTGCATTAATAGGTCATTGTATTCTATTGTAATGCATAGCATTGCATTCTAGTGCATTGTCTTGCATTGCAATCTTTTGTTCCAGAATGTATTATTTTTTCACTATCGTGTATGGTATCTTTGTTTTATTTTTTGTTATTCTTTTGCTTTTCGGCAAGAGCTTCGCGATTTCTACACGTATGTGACTTTTTAAAAACCTACCAAGAAGGTAGCCGCATTGCGACTTCAGGGAGCATGGTATTCTAAAACTTACCGATGGGATGCAGAACAAAATTTCAGTACAAACGCTTTGCTCGCCTTTTGGAGCTACTTGCAAGAAATGTCCTCCTTTTTGGAACATACCACTGTCACTTTCTTTGTCTTTTCTATCCAACTTCTGGCCTGTCACCCGACCCAATTCATTACCGGCTCCTTTCAAGGCCAGTCTACATTTTCTAGCTCCTTTTCTGTATATCTGTAGGTCGATCAACTTTGATTACATTCTACATCTTGCTTCTGCGTAAAGTAGTGTCTTATCGTGTGCTACTCAGAAAAAAAAATTGCTGACTTCAAATTCAAAATCAAAATACTTTATTATCTCTCAAACAGAGAAAATTCCGGTGGGTTATAAGCCATATATAAAAACAATAACCACACAAAAATAACATCAATATAGCTCAACACAGGTTCTGAACATCAGCATGCACCCATCACAGCACATTGAGCACCCACAAGTCAGCAACACCTCAGCCAGATTATTTTTACAGATTATTTATTTTTTAAGTATGAAAAAATGTACTGTGTGATTGTTTCTTTGTGACTAAGGACATTGAGCAATACCAGGTAGTCATGAAAAAGTTGGAAATGATTATCAAATGAGAATTGCTTGTGTTCCTACAGAATTGACCCCGTGAGTGCGTTTTAGTTGTTTAGGAAGATAGCAGACGACTATGGACTGAGGAAGTAAAGTTTTTGCTAGAAAAAAATTCTAAAAAATGAGTCAAAACCTAACAAAACATATGCAAGTTGACACAACTTTTGAACAAGGGCTAGTCTTTCACATACAAAAAAGGTTTCTGTTTCTGTGGATGCCTAAGTAGGTGCGGTATGGATGCAAAAGTGATATGTAGAGGAAAAACAGAATGAAAAGTGGCAAAATGTAGAGGTGGTGTGTAGCCTTTCTTTAGCAGACACAATCTCGGGACATCAGACTGGATTTAAAAAAAAAAAAAAAAAAAAAAAAAAGCACACGAGCGCTTATTCCATTAACCTGGAAATAAAAGAATAGATGAATAAATAAATGAATGAATAAATAAATATATAAACATATAAATAAATAAGTAATGGTTGCCTCCCTGTCAGGGCTGCTTTGCTCGCAGAGGGCGCGGTAAACCTGCGGATATTTCAGCCCTGGCAGGCGAAAGACTTCAGAGCTGAATGTCAAATTCCAGCCTCCCCCCTCCCCCCCACTCTTAGTCAACTTTCCTCACGCACCCGTGTGCGTACACACACGTAGTCAAACACATACATGTACGCATGCACACGAGCACAGTGTGTGTGTGTGTGTGTGTGTGTGTGTGTGTGTGTGTGTGTGTGAGCCATCATGTTATACTTTTACTGTATGAAACCCTAACTAGAGTCATCCTGTACCGCACTTCATTGTGCTGTCTCTTACTTTAGTCTGCTACATGGTCTGCCAATTGCATTGTGATGTTTCGTGTAGTATCCCCTTGCACCGTGATCCATCCTATTTTGTTGTATAGTATGGTTTTTGGAGTGTATCTTTGGTGTTGTATTGTTTTGTTACAGTGGTCAGAACACTGGATCTCCCCAAGCTCATAATTAAACTGCGTTGAGCATGGCTACCTCTTGGATAGGTGACAGTTCCTACGCCTTGCTTTGCTTGAGTACAGTTCCCCACTTTACCCAGCTGTAAATCGGTTTCTGCCCTTTTTAGGGTCAGGGAAGGTAAAGCAGCGAGGGAGAGGAGATGGGTGCCACCCTCAATATGCTGGCCCCTAGAGAAGCTGAGGTCTCAGACCAACAACCGTGTAGATTATAGGACACCTTTACCTTTTCATTGTTTTGTAGTCCCTCGCATTGTATGTTGTTTCCCCCGTGGGAATGCCAGGGGCCTGTCAATATTACTAGCATCCCCACCTTCGCAAAATTATGTGCAAGGAACCCTCTCTTTGTAATCCCTCTGTTTGTTCCAGCCTTCTTTGTTTCCTTTCTGTCACCTCCTTCTTGTTGATTTTCTGCCTTTTTGGTCCATTCACCTGCCTTTAAAAAAAAAAACACTTAAAAGATCATTCTCTCCCATGCCAAAGTTGGATGCCCTAGGCTTGACTTGTCAGGCGCTTAACGGCAGAGCAGCGCATTTATGACAGACAACACCAGTTAATTGAGCGTTTGACAAAGAAGACGAATGTCTTGTTGTCACTCCTGATTCTGGTGTGTTGTTAAGTATGTGGTGTTTATCTGGAGAGAACACGCTAGCTGCCATACTGCTAAACCAAAGGGCAGTCCATTCTTGGACATTCTCTGTCCTAGCAGAAGACGAATGGGAAGAGAACATCAAAGAGTGGACCGACTTTGACATAGCAACCCTGCTGAGAAAACCTGATGACAGACCAGCCTGAGAAAATTGTCCACCAACGTGTCTCTCACGACCCCCCTTCCCACTCCCCTCCATCTAGGTCACAGAACTCAGATGCATGAAGAGGAGGATCAAGAGAATTTCATGAGACGTCTGTATCCGTGATGACGCATTTGAATTGCGTCATTGTTGTAAAAGATCCAAGAATATTCAACAAAATGATGGCCTTTTCGTTTTGCTCTTTTTGCACCCATGTATGAAAGTATGGTCATTCCATACCTTGATGAAATAGCATTGTTCCGTTTGATCCAGAGTTCAATGGAAATAAAATGTTTGCTGGCTGAACACGATAAGGATAAGCTCTAGGATTGTTGGTGCTTACTGTATTGTATGATTGTATCATGTGTTTCTCAGAAATAAACACGTTTTAACCCAAATAAGTGAGGGCAACAAAATACCAATACGGAGAAGCCATAAGAAGTTCTTGTTCTTAATACTGTTTAGAGGAGACATACCCAAACCAAAACATACCATTATTTGGGAATGTCTCCATCTATCAGTATGAAAGGGAAAATCAAGGATAGGCTAAAATTACTTACTCCCTACAGATACACAAGACATACACAGTAGTCAGTCCCTACATTCCCACACATATCAAGTTACTATCCAGCATATATATATATATATATATATATATATATATATATATATATATATATATATATATATATATATATATATATATATATACCCAGCATACATCTCTCTAGTTAGGCCAGAAGGATGTAAGAAACTAGTGAATCTTCATGACTCGGAACAAATCAGTGAGTACCATTTTCAGTTGCCTCCCCCCCCCCCCCCCCCGTTTTTTTTTTATATAACTTGTGCCTGGATGCTTCTGCCTTCATACCGCATACCGTGGAACAGCTTGCGTGCCTCAAGGACCCACAGAAGGACGTCAGTGGAAGCCTTGCACTTTCAACAGGTCTAACTCAGCCGGATTAATCTGCATTGGGTAGAGGCCGGGATAAACAGGGCATCACTGGAGACCTTAAGAGGAGAGGAACACCACCAAGGACACCCCAGAACAGCCCACTGACCTGATAATTCCTTCACCTTCACATGTCCCGTAGTCCTGTGGACTGTGGGGGCACTGATGAAAATTTTGCAAATTGCTTCCTCCACTCTCCGCGTTCTTCTGCTTTCCGTAGTAAATTGTTCTACCCAAAGCCGGTCTGCTCTCTGATGCCGTCTTCCCTTCATTTTCTTTGTCTGCCTCTTTGTCTCCCTCTTTGTACCGTGCCTACAGGCCAGTCTTGGCCAGCCCAGATGTTCATGTGACGTGCCCTCACCACTTCTAGTTTGCGTTTTTTTCCACTGAAGTCAGGAGCTCTTCAAATGGTCCGATGGTGTTTTAAAATCTGGCTTTCACTTCCTCGTTAGTGCTCTGTATAAGATATCAAGGATTTTGCAAAAGGATCCCATATTCATTGCCCACCATAATTTCATTGACGTCAAGAAAGCATTTGATGGTATCTGTCATTAAAGTCTATGACAAATCATGAAAACCTTCAAGTATGCCACAAACCTGATTAAAGGGATAAAACCACTGTATGAAAATGCAAACAATGTAGTCTCCATATCTCTTCACATTTGCACATGTGTGTGTGCTTACTTCCCTTTCTTTCCATGTTCCAGAAAACGTTTCTGTTTTTCATTCCTGAGTTTTTAGAACAGTCTATTAATAAATATGAAATGCTTGTTCAAATTGATATGACACTAAACTCTAATATGATTAACCCAAGAATCATGCATCATTATAATCACATGTGAATACAGACAATACTTTTAGCAGACTGAACTTAGTCACAGTGTTGGTGACATACATGTGTAATACAAACTATTTGTCAACAAAAATACACACATGCACATCTATGTACAAACTGTGCTATAAAAGTAACAAAACACTGTTGCAGTTATTTCTGAGTCCACATGAGTTATTTCAACACGTACCCTTAAGTCTGTGCCAGTGGGAACAGATGACATTTACAAAACTGCATACACACAGGTACTGGATGCAAAAAAGCACAAGAGTGCTTATCCCATTTTCCTTGATATAAAAAATAAAATAAGATAAAAAAAAGACTTCTCCACAGCCTTCAAGGTGTCATGAAGCCACTGAATTCTGAATGGCTTTCCCATGGCTCTTGAAGAGGCCAAGGAGGCCTTATATTCATAAACGTTGACAAGGGTGTCCATAAATTTAACAATATCTGGAAAGCCCAAGCTCACAATTCAGCTTACTAAAGCTTGTTTTGTTACATACCCCGAACCCATGAGTCCATGGGTCATCAATCAAGCACCACCTTCCAAAAGATGCCATGTTTCTATTCCCAGGTATCTTTTGTAATGGTGGCCTTTGATTCTCTCTCTCTCTCTCTCTCTCTCTCTCTCTCTCTCTCTCTCCTCTCTCTCTCTCTCTCTCTCTCTCTCTCTCTCTCTCTCTCTCATTCATGCATATACAAATTCTGCAGTATTTTGTAAAATTTATAATAGTGTAATACTGTCCTAGAAGGAGCTGAAATCACCAGCTTGTACACACTACTGAAACAGAGACATATGCACTGGCTCAGCTGCGCATGGACGATGAATGGATCCCTGAAGATCTATTCTATAGAGAACTTGTGCAGGGAAAACGTCCCACAGGCAGACCACAGCTGCGATTTAAAGATGTACGTGAGAGGGATTTAAAAGCCCTGAACATCAACCAAAACAATTGTTGCTTTTTTGTTATTGTTGCTGCATGACGGCTGATGCTGGTTGAGATGATAAAACATACCTGTGATATTATGGCGGTGCACCAGATTTTAACACTGTTGCATGGGCCAGGGCAGAAACTGGAGTTGGTTAAGAAGAAAGAGAAGGATTCTAAATCTTCTGTCTATGATTCCGTTCTTTACATGTATGGTTGGAAATAGACCTCAGTACTAGAAGTCTTGATCATTAGGTGTACACAATCAGTGGTGTGTGTGTGTGTGTGTGTGTGTGTGTGTGTGTGTGTGTGTGTGTGTGTGTGTGTGTGTTATATCCAGTGTTTGAACAGAAAAAAGTTGCTCCTGCACTTAATGTTCTTTCTGTAGAATTTCGTTTCAAAAACAGTTTTCCTGTCCATGATAACATCTTAGATTTGGTTCAAGATTTCAGTTTCCATTATATTTTATGAAATTGTGTGTGTTTGACACTTTTCTAGTTAAACTATAACTTTTTGTGATCAGTTTGCATAACAATGTTTCTATGAAGTAACTTGCCAAATTTATCCAGGTCATTTCTTGGAGAAACAGCATCTTTTGACTGAAGTGAAAGTCTAGATCTAGATCTAGAAGTAATAATGATTGGTTTGGAACTGTGTACAAATGGAAAAGGAAAAAAGGAAGTGGAAAGAAAAGGAAAGACTACGACTCGTTGTGACGTCACTTCTAGTGACAGGATAGACATTGCGTCACATTCAGTAGAAATTGGTGTTCCAGTTTCAACATAGGCCTAGTAACCTAGTCTTATAAAAGCTCATCTAGGCTTACTTCTTGTCTGAAGTCAGCCATGTCTAAAGTGATGGATAGTGTGTCCATGGTGCTGAAGGTAATTTTGTAGAGAGAAAAAACCACACCAAACACTAGTCTCCTTTTTTGATATGAGCAAGACTGCCAAGAACAATACTAAAAGCATAACACTGTTCAAATTATAAGACTTGTCTCAGAATGGAGATGAAAACATCAAAGGCATTGAACAAAATGTGTGAATCTATAAGTGTTGAGGTGATAACAGAGCATGTATCTGTGAATCACCAGGCAGGGACAATGCAAAGCAGGGTGTGACTTGACCTGTGTGAGTTAAATGTACTTCTGCACAAGCTAAAAAAAAAATCACATGATATGAAAATAAGTTAGGCTTCTGGAAAAAAGATGTAAATGGTGTCCACATTAGTGACAACCTTACTCCACTCCTGTTTTAGTCTGGTGAAGTTTTACAAGCTGACGTCAAGAATGGAGTTGGGTTCAACATCAGGTACAAATGTTTTTTTTCTTTCTTTGTATTTCTTTTTTTTTATTTCGAGGATAATGGAATAAGCACTAATGTGCTTTTTTTTTAAATTTTACATCCAGTCTCCGTGTGTATGCACTTTTGTCAATTTTGTCATCCGTTCTCACTGGCACACAATGGCCTACTCTTCTGAAAAGTGGAATGTGTTTTTAAAATGTGTGCAAGATGTTCAGCGTGCATTGGGACACGGAGCCTCGGTTTGATATAGTCTCATCCGAAGAATTTTGGGGGGAGTGGAGTCGACACTGATGCTAACTCCAGAGGAAAAATCCTCTTGAACAATATTCGAACTGGGGTCAGCAGATCACCAGATAGGAAAATAGTGCACCAGCTGAAGTCTCCCACTGGCAACAGCTACAGTTCTTCTGCGCAGTGCAGTAAGTTGACTCACCAGACGATCTAGTCGAGACTAGAGTCACAATTGTCAACTGGGCTGCACTGACTCCTCAGCTTTTGTTGTGTGTGAAGAGTCTCTGATGCCAAAGACTGGGCTGTTATGAGTGAGTGGGATGGTTTTTTTATGTCACTGTATTCCTGGTCATGTACTCTCTGTATGTTTCATGTTACAGCTTTTCCTCATGATGTTCAAGATTTTCTTCACATGCTATGGTTATTACCAATGATCCTGCACTTTCTATGGCAGGGAGCACACATTTACATTTTGCGTTCAGCGCACTTTCCTATGCATTTGTTTCAGGATGTGGGTTGTGGCAAAGAAAATAGCACTCTAATAATTATTCCCCATCTTTAAATACATGTAGCCTTCAATCATGACTACACTATAAAGAATTCACTGATCATATACTGTAAGAAAGTAACGCCATTATCTTTTTGGAAGTTATGATTCTTGATCAAGATAATATACATGTCTCTCTATGTTTTGAAAAGTTAGATTGTTGTTTTAAGCTGTTTTAGTAGTAACCCATGGAGTAAAATATTGCAGCAAAATATTCTTGAGTCTTTGTTCTTGTATACATAATTTGCCTTT
>JASPKP010002260.1:0-10000 GCA_030674155.1 Stramonita haemastoma
AAAAGTGGTTTTGGTTTGCTCCCTTTTTTCCACAATAGCTTTTCCTTTTGCGGCTGTTTCCCCCCCCCCAAAAAACCCCTCAAAAAAAAGAAAAGCAGAACTGAAATTTCCCCCAAAATTCATTTAAGGAAATATGTTTTTTTTTTTTTAAGAGGCAACACTAACTGTCTAAAAAGGAAGAAGAAAGGTTCAATCCCCCTGATTTAACTCCCCCCCCCCCCCCCCTTTCCCCTAGAACCATGGTGGCTGGGTTAGTCTTAAAAATGAGATGATAACTGAGTCCTTTTGTTTCAAATTTAAGGGGAAAAAAACCCCCGCAACCCAAAAAGTTTCCCCGGAAAATTTTTTAGAAAAAAAAAACCATCTGATTGGAAAAAAAATACCTTTGACATTTAAAAATTTTTAGTTTTTTTAAAAAAAAAAGTGCCAAAGCTTTTGTCACAAAGTTACTCCCGGGGGAAAAAAGGGGTTTTTTTAAATTTGCAAAAGAAATGTGCTGTGAAAGAAAGTGTTTAAAAAAATAAAATAATAATAATTTTTTTAAAATATTAAAAAATTTTAAAAAAATAATAAAAATATATTATAAAAATAAAAAAAATTAAAAAAACTAAAAAAAAATATAAAAAAAAAAATAAAAATAATAATAATAAAAATTTTAAATAATAAAAATTTAAAATTTAATTTATTAGGCTTTTATTTTTGGGGAAAAAAAACAAAGTGAAAATTTAAAGTTTTTCAATATTATACAAAAACAATACAGTTTTCCCCCGTCAAATTTCCCAAAATGAAGTTAAATGGGCCCCGAATTTTTTTTTCTGAAAAATTTTCTCAATGTTTGTTGATGAGATGACCCCCAAAACTAAAGAAAATTTTTAAAAAAAATTTTTTTACAATGAAATTGTCCTCTTTTTTCCCCCCCTTAAATCAGTTTCTCTGGAAACGTCACTTTGCTTTTTAATTTTTTAAAATTTGTTTAATACAGAATCAAAATTTCCTAAATTGAAAAATTCATGTTTTGAAAAACTTGCATATACTTTCTGTACTAGGAAAGTTTTTTTTTTTAAAAGACTGTAGTTTTCTGGTTAAAAAAGGGCCGTTTTTTTTTTATTAAATTCCTATTAACTGCCCTTTTTTCAAAACAAATATGATTTGGACATAAATGGCCCTTAAAAAAAAAATATATATATTTTTATTATCTCCTCTCTCTTTCCCCTTTTTTTTTCTCTCTCTCTCTCTCTTTCTTTTTTTTTAAAAAAAAAATTTTCCCGCTGGAATTTTCATAACCCCGAACAAAATTCCAAACCTTTTTTACCCCAAAACGGCATGCATCTCACTATCCCCCCTAAAAAAACATCAAGCTGGGGTCAAATTTCTACCACAAAAGCTGAAAGACACTTTTTTTTTGAAATTTTTTCTCTAGCTCCACATTCCCCCAAAGGCTTTTTAAAAATTTTTGTTTTTTTCTATCTAAAACCCAAAAACTTTCCTCATCCCCAATGGTCAGACCCCCTTTTTTTCAACTCCCAGAGCAGGTATGATCTTGACGACAGGGGAAAAACCCAAAAATTTTTACCCCAGAAGAACATTTTTAAATAACATGAAAAAATTTTTGTAAAATGATACAGAAAAAGGGAAAATTTAAAAATTCCCAAAAGGGGGCCCCTTTAAAAATTTTTAAAAATTTTAATATCTTAAAATTTTTTTCTTAAATTTTTCTATTACCCGAAAACGTTGCGGGGTACACCTTCTGGAAATTTTTTTATTTAATCTTCTTGTCGGGGAGTGGGGTTTGGGGGGAAAGGTCGCCACCATGGGCAGATGTTTGGAAGTCCCCCCCGCCCCAGTGGGCCCTGGCTTCCCAAAAGGACAGGGTCTTCTAAGGCTCATTGGTGGAGGTCAGCATTTAAAAAAACCCCCCTTTTTCTCTTGTTTTTCAAATGTTCCCGACTTTTTTGCCCCCTTTTTACCCCCGCACAAAAATTTAAAAAAGAGGTTTTATTTATAAAAAGGTTTGGTCCCAAATTAAAAAAGTTTATATTTAAAGTGTATTAGCCCCAAAATTATAAAAAAAGGATGGCGTTTAGTTATTTTTACTAGTTATTTTGCCCATTTAAAATTTTAAATTAGGTTTAGTTACATCCTTACCGTTTCATAACAAAAAAAATTTTTTTGGATCTTCCCAAACTACGCCGTTTAAACCCCTTTTTTTTCGGGTCCCAAAAATTTCCTTTGTTCTATTTTGCAAAAATTTTCCTTTTTTTAAAATTCTGGAACTTAAAATTAAATTTTTTTTTTTACAAAAATAAACAGCAAATTTTCCCCACTTGGGGGGCCCCCCCCCCCCCTTTCAATTTTTTCTTCTATAGTCTTTCCCCCCTTTTTCGAGAAAGTAATTTATTTATGGTATGTTTTATGCTCTGATGGTCCGTGGTCACTCAATTTTTAACCCCCCAAAATTTAAAAAGAAAATGGACCCCCCCCCTCTCTCTCCAAAAGTCCCCCCCACACAAAAACCCCAAATGAACAAAACCACAAAAACTGCCGCACAAAACCCATTGCACGCACATGCACACCACACCAACAACCACCGCAAAACCCCAAAAAAAAAAAAAGGGAAAAATTTAGCTTTTTTTTTAATTTCTTCCTTACTTTTTTTTGGGCCCCGGGGCTGTGTTGAACTTCCCAAATTTTAATAAAATTTTTTTGGGTTTTTTTAAATAGGGCTGAAAATTTTTTTTGGGGGGTTTTTTTTTTAAAACCCCCAATCCCCCCCTGGTATTGATTTTTTTAAAATTTTAAATTTTTCTGGAATTTTAAAGTTTTTCAACTGTTGAAAAATTTGATAAAATAAAACCCCCCAACGTTAACGGCTTTGAAAACTATTGAAAATGTGCGGGTTTTTTGTTTTCTATTAGTTTTAACTGGGGCCCCAGTAGTAGCACTGTAGTACCCCCACTCTGCCGCGTTCGCAAAATCTGCGAATTTTGAAAGGGTTTGGGGATTTTTTTTTCACAATTGAAAATTTTTTGGAAAAACAAGAGAAAAAAATAAAATTTTAAATATATTTTTACCGTTTTTAAACCCTTTGAAAGATCAATCAACCCCCTTTACCCCAAAAATCACCCCCGTTTTGAATTTGTCCCAAAAAATATGGCAAAACAAATTCTAGCACCCGGGGGGCCTTTTAGAAAAGCGCTGCGCTTCGTCCCGCGCCATTTTTGAAATTGGGGAAAAATTATCTATCCCCCCTGTAACGGGGGTTTTTAAAAGGGGGTTTTCCCCTTTTTTAAATCAAACCCCCGGTGATTTTTTTCAATGTATCGATTTTTTTTTTTTGTTGCTTTTTTTTTTTGTTGTTGTTTTCATGTATATTGCGTTTTTATTTTGGCCGTGGAGCCCATGATCATCAACCCCCTTTTTTAAATTTAAAAAATACGCCTGCAAAAAAAAACTTTTTTTAAAAAAAACCAAAAAAAACAAAAAAAAACAAACAGAAAACAAAAAAAGGGGCAGTTTTAAAAAGCTTGCCGAGCATTTGGAAGTGCTGCATACTGAAAATGCACTGTCATGACATCAAAAAAAATTTATTCATTTGTTTTTTTTAAAAGGGGGCGGGAAAACTGGTGAAAAACCCAAAAAGGGAAAAAAAAAATACGATGGTTTTTGGGGGGGAAAAAAATTGGTCAAAACAGAATAGGTTGGATTGTTTATTAATGGTTTTGGGATGGTTTGGTAAGGCATGGTTATGGTAGGGGGTTTTTAAAAAATATATTATATTATTTTTTATTTCCTATATATTATAAAAAATATTTTTTTTTATATTTTATAATTTTTTCTTTGGGGGAAATTTTTTAAATTTAGGCTTTTTTGAATTTTTTTTGGGGTTTTTTTTGTTTTTTTTTTTTTTGGGGGGGGGGGTTTTTTTAAAACCCAGTGTTGGGGCAAAAATGTTTGGTAGTTTATGAGGAAAACCTTTAAAAAAAAACAGAGGTGTTTTTCTTTAAAGGAATAATGTAAAAATCTGTCGCCTACCATGCTCCCAACCCCAAAAACGATATTAAGGAAAAAAGAAAAATACTGTAAAATTTTGTTGCAAAAATGAATGGAATTTTTTGCTATGAAAATTTTTTCCCATTTGCTTGGGATTTTCCTAAGGAGCTTGGTCATTTTTATAAATTTTTCCCATTTTTTTATTCTTTTTTTCAAGGGGAATGGAATAAAAACTGGTGGGGTTTTTTTTTAAAACCGTCCCCATGTGCATTCAGTTTTTTTTAAATTTTTTATTGTTCCCCCCGGGAACATTTTGGGCCCTCTTATGAAAAGCGGAAAAGGTTTAATTGGCCCCAAAGGGTTTGCGTGGGGGTTGCCCCGGGGCCCCCCGTTTTTTGTTAATTTTAAGGGGGTTTTGGGGAGAATGGCTGGAATGATTTAATCCGGAGGAAAAACCCCCCGAACGGGAATCGAGCCCCGGTGATAAAATGCGAGCACAATGTTCTGACATGGGCTACCCCCCCGTGGGTCATCAAAACCCCTGGGTTACCCCAAACATTTTCAGATCTTTTTGATCTGACAGATAAAAGGCGATAAAAAAAGGTCTACGTTTAATCTTGAGAGTTTATATATTATATATATAATATATATATATATATTTTTTATATATAAAATATATTTTTATTATATATTTTTTTATAATTTTTTTATAATTAAAACATGCAATACGCGATGCACCGTGTACAGGAAAGGAGGTGATTATGCGCAAGGTATTTTCTTTTGACGCAAGGAGAAAAACCTTTCTTAAAGTTCTTTTTCATGCAAAGGCAGATGAAAACGGGATGCAAGGATGGCGCTTGCCATGCACAGACAGAAGGATCAAAATCATTCGCGGAACACCGTACACACACACAGCTGACGGAGAACTTTTCTACTTCTCTCAAGATGAAAAGGGTCACATGGAGTTTCGCTACGTAAGTTTTCAGTATTTTTTCCCCTTTTAAACCTCATTTCTTTTTTTCTGTCTTTTTTTATCATTAAATTGGGAAAAACCAAAAAAAAAAGTGGGTTTTTTTCACCGGTTTTGGTGCTCTTAACGCTCAACCTCCCCTTCTCTCTATGTGGGTGCGGGGTGTTTCTTCTTTGAGAGAAAAAGTCAGTTTTTTTTTGGTGTGTATGGGGGAACCCCCACAGAATTTTCCATAAGGGGGGGGAAAGAGAAAAAGGGGGTAGGCCTAGGTTATATTTTATCGAGAGGGGAAACAAGGCTACAGCTAACTACAAGTACAAGGGCTGAACTCTGACCCTGTGGTTACAAGGGGGCGATCAAGAGCGAGGGTCCCATGTTGCGAACTCAGATGGACAAGCGGGTGAGGCCAGTGACTGAAGCCGCCATTATCAGGTCAGAGGGGGGGAGCTGGGTTGATGTAACAGTGGGAAAATTTGTTTTTTGGGTGCCTGCGTTTTTTTCTCTCTCTCTCTCCCTTTCTCTTCCTTCTCTCTCTCTCTCCCCTCTTCTCTTGTTTTTGTTTTTTCTTTTGTGTAGTGTGTTTCCTTTTTAGGAGCTTTTTGTGTTTGGGGGAAATATGTTTGTGCTATGCCTGTTTTTTTTGGGAATGTCGTTCTTCGTTGCCCCGCGCTCGTGGGGTTGTGGGGTGTGTGTGTGTGTGTGTGTGTGTGTTTTTGTGTGTGTGTTGTGTGTGTGTGTTTTGTGTGTGAGGTGTTTGTGGTGTTTTGGGTTTTGTGTGTGTTGGTGTGTGTGCGTACCCCGTGTGTGTTTGTTTTGGCGTGTTTGTGGCATTTGTGTTTGTTGATGTTGTATGGTTTGTGTGTATTTTTGCGTGTGAGTGATGAGTTTGTGTAGGGGTTTTTTGAAAGCTTTTTGTGCTTGCTGTTTGTGTGTTTGTTGATGGGGTGTGTGTGTATGTGTGTGTGATGGTTTTGTGTGTGTGTGTTGTGATTTTGTGTGTGTGTGGCGTGTATTGTGCAGTTAGTGTTTGTATGATTGTTTCTCTTCATCTATGATGTGTTGTGTGTATGTATGTGTGTGTATGTGTGTGTGTGTGTGTTGTGTGTGTGTTTGGGGCGTGTTGGCGTGTGTTTTGTTGTGTTTGTGTGCATTTGTGTTTGTTGAGTGTGTATGTGTTTTGTGTGTTGTGTGTGCGTGGTGATTGAATGCGTGTGTGTATATGTTTACGAAAAGTTTTTTTTTGTTTTTTGTTTGTTTGTTTGTGTGTTTGGTTGTTGTTGTTGTTGTTATTTTTCCTGGTCGTTGAATCAAGATTTGATGCTTTTGTAAAATTTACATTGTACAGCTATTAATTGTGTCTGTATGCAGATAATTATGTCAGTTATATTGATACGTCCTGGAAAGTTATATGCATTGGATGTAAATGCGTTTTTGATGATTATGATATGAGCATAATTATCAATTGTTATGGGTAAAAAATGTACATGTGTATGGATATGTATTCAGGATAATTTGTCTTTGCGTGCTTTTTTGCGCCGCCAGTGTGTGTTGGTGTAATTGAGTGAGTGTGTTTGTTTGTGAGTGTTGGTGTGTATGTGCGTGTTGGTGTAATTGTGTTTATTTGTGTGTGTGTATGTGGGTGCGTGCGTGTGTGTGCTCGTCTGTGTGTGTGGGTGTGTTTGTGTGTGTGTGTCTGTGTCTGTGTCTGTGTGGTGCGTGTGTTTTGCATGTGTTCGGTGTGTTGTGTATCTTATCTTGACTTTTGGGAAGAAATTTGTTTTGTTTAGGGTAGGGGGTGTTAGAGAGGGTAGTTTTTCGTGTTTGATTGTTGTTTAGTAACTTGATTGGTTCACTTATGTGGTACTTCATTGTTTCCTGATTTATCAATAATTGAATTGTAATATGATGACTGATTTTCTGAATATGTTACATTTATTTGTTCATTAATTCATTGATTTTATTCATATTTCTTTCATTTTGTCCCCATGAGGGCCTGGGTGTAAAGAAGCCTTTGGCTTACCCAATTACCCTCATTAAAAATTTAGAGTTCGAGTTCTCTCTCTCTCTCTTCTCTCTCTCTGTTCTCTCTG
Organism: Stramonita haemastoma; assembly: GCA_030674155.1. Classification (NCBI taxonomy): domain Eukaryota; kingdom Metazoa; phylum Mollusca; class Gastropoda; order Neogastropoda; family Muricidae; genus Stramonita; species Stramonita haemastoma. The sequence goes on from JASPKP010002260.1 coordinate 7,051, forward strand.
TCTCTGTCTCTGTCTCTCTCTGTCTCTGTCTCTGTCTCTCTCTCTCTCTCTCTCTCTCATAAATTATGTATATAAATACTTTGTTACCTTTGAAAAATAAAGATTATCCATTCATTCATTCATTCATTCATTCATTCATTCATTCATTCATTCATTCATTCATTCTATATAACCTGTTCTTGTTGCTGCTGTTATTGTGTCCCCCCTCCACCCATGATAATATACTGATAGTTTTTTGCATAGATCTATGTTTTTACAAAGACAAGACTAGGCTCAACCTAAAATCTTCATCCTTGCATACCAAAGTCAATTCATTTTGTTCATTCAGTCAGTGTGTGTGTGTGTGTGTGTGTGTGTGTGTGTGTGTGTGTGTGTGTGTGTGTGTGTGTGTGTGTGTGTGTGTGTGTGTTAAAGTCAAAGACAAATTCTGTTATTTGTAGGATAATGAATAAGCACTCGTGCGCTTTTTTACATCTAGTACCTGCCCTTATTGTGAGAATTGGGTCACTACTGTGACCTCACACACACACACACACACACACACACACACACACACACACACACACACACACCACACACACACAGCACACACACAAACACACAAAAACAACACACACACACACACACACAAACAACACACACACACACACAACAACACACATACACACACATACACACACACACACACACACACACACACACACACACACACACACACAACAAACACACACACACACACACACACACACACACACACACACACACACACACACACACATATAAAAGGAATGACTGAATGAATTAAACAAATAGACTTTGCTATGCAAGGATGACGGTTTTAGGCCCAAAGCCTAATGAGGGGAGGGGGGGCATGCACACATACAGTGTGTTTCCACACAATTGTGTGTGCAACTTAAATCATATGCTAAATACACTTTATGTATTTAGAGTTTCACCCTATAAGTGTTTAACCCTTTCGCATACAAAACTTGTTAACCATGTATATATTGCAATTTAACAGTTTTGGACAGGCACAGCACTAACACAAGAGGATGTATAATTTCAGGATGGCGAACTGGTTTGGAACAAAGAGCAACAAGGGCTGGTACTGGGCTCCATATTTTGGGGGTACATGCTGACCAACATTGCCGGCGGTTATCGTAGCCACCGCTATGGAGGCAAGCGTTGTCTCCATTGGCGGGGCTCTGGCGCTGGCTGCCATTTTTCACTGCCCTCACCCCTGTAGCTGCTCGCAGTGGTGTCTATGCTGTGATGGTCGTCCGCATTTTTGTCGGAGTGTGTTTGGTAAGTATATATATATTCGCTGTATTATCAGTTTGAAAATATCTCTTCCAATTTTCATTTTCAGAAAATAGCATATGATATTTTCAGTTTCGGAAAATCCTTTTGATTTTCAGAAAATGGTAGATAACTATTCTTTTATCTTTCAGTCATCATTTCCAATACTCATCTTCAGAATTTCAGACTTAAGAAAATATTTATAATACCTACAGATAAAGATAGGTATTAGAATCTAACACACAGCTGCTTAAACTATGCTAACATTTTTAAAAAATAAAAACTCGTCAACTTTACCAGTGCCACTGCTTTAGTGAGTTGCATTCAACAAAAGACATACCCTTTACACTGTGCCAATGATTGCACTCTGTAGTGCCATCCCTGCATTCAGTATTGATCGATTGATGAGATGTAAGCAATTTTTTTTTTTAAGGACGGCATCACCATATGGTTTCTCAATCAGTTGAGATGGTGATACCTTTTTTCTTCTTTTTTCTTGGAAGACTGTGGTTTACTTGAGAACCCCATCTGAGGGATGGTCAGTTTATACACGCGCTCTCAACACAGCAAAGTCTGATTCCTCAGATTAGTGATGTCATCAGTGTTTCCTGTATGTGGGTCAGCTCTTTATCTGAAAGAAGTATTTAGTCATTGTTGGTCAGGGAGTTGACCACATTCCAGTTATCTTGCCCCAGGGCGTAGATAGGACTTGTGGAAATGATTATGACATAGAAATCGGGGCCCCCTTGTCTGCCTGTCTATCATTCCGTCTGCCTGACTGCCTGTATGTGTGTTTGTCCATCTGTCTGTCTCATCATTCTGTCTTTTCCTCTCTTTCTGATTTCTGTCTGTCTGTGTGGTCCACGTCTGTATAATCTTTTCTTCTTTGTGGCTGTTTGATGTCTTTTAATCTGTCAAATGATCTCTCTTCTTCTGTTTTTTCCACAGTTTTCAGTACTAGAGAGTGCGTTGATGCAAACTGTTTTGTTTTAGTTGTGTTTCATTCAGAAAAAAATATAAATAAGAAAAGAAAAAGATGCAGCTTTTGTTTTAGGCAGTATAACAAGTAGTATTGGTATTGGCAATTTTCCTCTTTTTTTCTTTTTCTCTTTTTTCTTTTTTTCTTTTTTTTTTGGGGGGGGAGGGGTATTTTTTAATTTAAAAAAATCTCACCAGTGATGAACACTTAAGTGGATCAGTAGATTAGAGGTCATGCACCTGTCAAGAATGTGAGTTGTGGGTTCATTGTCCTGTTTAACACTTTGTACCCCAAGGGTGCAGCTGCACTGCAGTCTCTGTGGACCAGCCCTGCAGCAGCTGAGTGCAGTGTGCACTGGGTCATCATAGTAAAATCCTCATATCTTTTTTGTTTGAAGCCCATTTCTTATGAAACTATGGCATTGTGTGGGTAAATGACTGCCCATTATATGCGTGCATAAAAATTAATATTGCATAAAAAATATGTTAATTATGGTGTCAAATTACGTAATTGCTCTGATTTTAAGTGGTGATCCCACTGATGGGCTTATGATTTTTACGCAATGTATGCAACAAATACAACACAACAACAACAAAACTATACAAGAATTTCAAATAAACAGGGACAAACATAGATACTATACAAGTTTTCTTCCAGCATCGCATCAAATGT
>JASPKP010002260.1:17500-20000 GCA_030674155.1 Stramonita haemastoma
TTGTGTGGCATATGTCAAATATGGTTTATTCATTTCCCATTCAGGGGTATCTGAAAAAGAAGGTGTCATAGCGAGAATATTTTCATTAATTTTAGAGGCTTTAAACATATTCAAAGTAAAAGTCTTTATTGATGTCAGTGATACAATTGATCTAGCACGTTTAGCAAAGTCTATGTCTGATCTTAAGTTAACTTCTTTTTGTGAAAAATTTTCGCTTGAATAACATCTCAAAACATATTTTGCAGTGCAGAATTCTCTGTGTTGGTCAAGAGGTAGCACTCCTGCTTCTTTGTAAGAGCCTAAGGTATATGCATGAAAAGGAACTCCCAGAGACAACTTAATTGCTTTACTGTCTACACTTTGCAATTTATTTAGCAAGTATTGGGGAGCACTGAAAAACACCTCTTGCCCATATGTTAGTCTTGAGCGCACTAAAGAGGAAGCTAAAGATATAAGTGATTTTGTGTCTTGCCCCCAGGGTTGTTTACATAAAATTTTTAAAAAATTTAAGCTCTTCCTTGCTTTATCTAGAACATAGCTGATATGATTATACCAGGACAATTTAGAGGTTAGAATAACGCCCAGAAATTTGACATGCTGTGTGTATTGTATTTTTGTGTCATTTATAGTAAATAGAGGGAGTTTCCCCGGGTCATAACCTGAATTAAAAAGCATCATTTTTTTTTTTTCAAGCGACAAACTAAGCCCATTTTCTGTCATAAATGAACTGATTTTATTCAGTTCACACTGGTAAAGTTTTTTAACATAGTTTAAAGTTCGGAGAGAAGTTTTTCGTTTTAACGTTACTTTCATCCATAAGCAAATGTCATCCGCATATTGGACTAGAACTGTATTGTTCGACAGTTTTCCTGGTAAATCAGCTATTAATATATTAAATAAAATAGGAGCGATTACTGATCCCTGGGGTAAACCCATTTCCAAAGTTCTTGCATTTGAGTATGTACCTCCTATTCTTGTTTGAATCGATCTATCTGCCAAAAAATGTTTTATGAAATTAAACATACAACCCGAAATTCCAACAGTTTGCAATTTATGTAGAAGTTGATTATGCCATACTTGTTCATATGCTTTTTTTACGTCAAAGAATGTTGCAAGGATGCTTTTACGTCTGGCAAACTGTTGTTTGACTTGTGTGGTGAGTTTTACTAAATGCTCAATAGCTGATCGACCTTTCCTAAATCCAGCTTGATTCACAGGAATGATTTTATACTTTTCACAAAAATGAACAAGGCGTCTTAAAATGATCCTTTCCATGAGTTTGCATGTATGAGATGTCAGTGCTATAGGCCTGTAGCTATTTTTATCAGTTCCGGGTTTACCTTGCTTTTTAATTGGTACAACTATAGACTGTTTCCAAATAAGTGGAAGATGACCTTCAGTCCAACACTTTTGAAAAAAAAGATATAAAAAGTTGACCCAATTAGGTGGAAGATGACGTAACATTTCATTAGAAATTCCATCAAGCCCTACTGCTGTTTTCTTAGCACATAGATTTTCAAGGCATGCCTTCACCTCCTGTAACTTAAGGGGTGTGTTAACATAATGAGTTTGTAGGTGATCAAGAACTGGAGTGTTGTGTTTGATACTCTTTTCCTGTTCCTCTCTAAATTTTCTATTATTTTCTGACAAGCCAGTTTTACAACTATTGTTAGCAAACATCTCCACAAAAGCTTCAGCTTTTTCAAAATTTGTAGGTAGTTCCGAGTTCTCTAGTCTAATGGGACACTGTGGTAAGTTTATGCCATTTCTCATTTCTTTTATTTTGCCCCACACTTTCTGCAAATCTTTGTAGTTTGAAACCTCTGACAAACAAAAAGATGACCAGTATTCTTTCTTTGCCTGAGCAACAATTCTGTTAGATCTATTTTTGGCTTTTTTCATTTCTATGTAATTTGATTCAGATCTATTCCTTAGATAAGCTATTAGTTTTTGTTTCTCTCTCTTCTTTTGCTTTTTGACAGTTATCATTCCACCATACATTGCCAATATTTTTATAGGAAGTTATATGTTTATATTTAGGAATAGAATAATTAGCTGCAGATAAAACTGCATGTGTAAAAGATGTATACAGACTATCTATATGCTGGCTGTCCATATCTGGTATGTTACATGATAGCAAAAGATTTGCAAATTTTTCCCAGTTAGCATGTTTATAATTATACTTAGGAACTTTATCCTTTGTGGAATCTGTTAATAATGATCTTTCGAATTCCACTCTTGTCACAATTGGCAAATGATCACTGTTGAGCGAATCGGTTAATGGATTCCACTCACATTGTGGTACTAATTCAGGTGAGACCAAGGTTAAATCAATGGCAGTTGCCCTGTGATTGGAAATTGTCAGGTATGCGTGTTACACGGCCATCATTTAAAAGATATAGAGAGGAATCAACTAGATTTTCTACAAAGCGATTGCTTGTCACAATTTGACAATCTTTCTCCCAGAAAGGCGAGTGGGCATTAAAGTCGCCTACAATGA
>JASPKP010002261.1:0-2500 GCA_030674155.1 Stramonita haemastoma
GAGAGAGAGAGAGAGAGAGAGAGAGAGAGAGAGAGAGAGAGAGAGAGAGAGAGAGAGAGAGAGAGAGAGAGAGAGAGAGTGTGTGTGTGTTTGTGCGTGCGTGCGTGCTACTGCCTAGGCAAAACTCTAGGGGGAAAGCAAACCAATATGTAACTTCTTCATGTTAAAATCTGCAACAGCTCTTTCCAAGCCTTTTACTATGAAACAGAACGGTGATATTTCACCTTGTACCCTACAATGCTTACAGAGCCTCTGAAGTGCAAAAGCAGCGCTGGGGAAAAAGGCCCTCATTAAAAAAGAAAAAGAAAAAAGATAATAAAACTCTATTCTACTGCAATGTAGGAGTAAATAAACCAGAGTCTTTATCCAAGCATACATAACCGCTTAAAACTCATGGACATATCATTTAAAAATTGCAAATGCTCTAACATTTGTACTGGGAAGGAACCGCAATCAACCCATCACACAAATATACTTTGTCAACACAGATAAAGTTAACATTTAAGTGTGGAAAACCACCCCCACTTCTCCAAATAAAATACTCACTTTCCATCGGGATCAATTATGCTGGCAACAGAAACATTCTGCACGCAATTTTAGGGCGAAAACATTTTATTCTCTTAGCATTAGATTTGCAGCATCTGAGGTTTATTCATTTTTTTCTCTACTCTCTCAGTATCTAAAAGCATATGCTGATGAGAAGTAAGAATCGAAAACGAAACAAAATCTGAAAAGCCACAATTTTATCCAAGCATCTAAAATCACTGTTATCCAACATTAAAGTGTATACAAAAAAAATGTTGGCCATAGGAAAATGAACATATATCAAGTATAAAAAATAATTTCTAAAAACCTTTTTTTTTTAAAACCAAGGAACACATAGAGATTTTGCTGAGTGAATACTTCATCCAAAAATTACGTAAAATACTAGGTTGCTCATATTTAGTGATCAGACAGCTAACTAATAAGCACATTTGAAATGTGTATCAAACTAGCATAGAAAAAACTGCATAGTCTTTAAAATCAGCTTCAAATAAAGTTTGCCGACATTTCGTCATAATTATACAAATGTGTAATGGTAGTTTTTGATACAACTTAGAAAGGTATTTGCTTTCACAAGAAAATACAACAGAAAAGTGCAAGAAAGAGTGATGCAAAATAAGATACCTAGAGGTCTGATTCTAGCCGACTTATTTCACAAATTCTGTCCTTCCATGAAAAAGACCAATATGAACAACAATAATTTCAAGAGAGAAAAAAAGCCAACAAAACCATAAAAAAAACAATCGAATGATTCTGTAACACCAAAGTTGTTTGGACATACATTTTCAAAGTAAGTAATGTCATAATATATCAGAACAGACATCTACTGATACTGATTTTGAAAGTGTCAGGTAGCAGACATTTGCTGTTTCCCACCTTAAACAATGCTCGCACATACTTGTCCGCGCGTTTGTAGTTTTTTCGAGGGTTCAGCAACAGTTCACACACCCTCTGAACAGAGAAAGGTATCCTGAAAGAAGAACATCGCTTTTGTCATGGTACAGTTTAATTTTAAACGGTTCAAAAAGACTGTACATTTCAATGTTTTTCCTATAGAGTTCTCTTTGTTGTTTTTTTTTTACTGGGTTTTTGTTTGTTTGGTTAGTTGCTTTGGTTTTCTTGTTATTTTTGTTTGGAAGTGGGGGGGGGGCCACCCATCTAAACAACACCTAAAAGTATTCACAGTTACCTCCCTTCACAACCCCCCTCTCCCCCCCCCCCCCCCCCCCCCCCCCCCCCCCCACCGACCCACACGATGTGACTACGTTTGGTTTAAGGAAGCAGCAACCACCCAGTAGGGATCCCCATTACTCCTCTTCTCACCCCTCTAGACTTTCTATAGATCTGGCTCACTTGAAGGTACAATTCATGTCCTGTGAATGAATAGTCCCTAAAAGGGTGTCAGGATCAGGGACGGAACAAAAACTGATCTACCTGCTAACAGTTCCTTGATGGTTTAGTGGTCTGGATCCAGGAAGCGAAATCAGCACATAGGCTTTGTCTAACCACTGCAGGATGCAGTTCTCCATAGCAGCCCTCCATCGGTAACTGTCTTTTTCCTCTCTCTGTGCCATATCCATGTATTTGTAGTTATTGTATTGTGTTGTGTCGTTATGTCAGCAAGCCATCTCGATCGCTGATCTGCCATGGATTCTGTAGCTGTATCTTGGCTGTCACTCTGTACCCCACATTTTTTCTGTCCATCTATTTTCCTCCTGCCTTGCAATGTGGCCTGAGTTTTTATCTCAGCTTCTTCTTCGTCGAACGCTCACACAGCATTTCCGGAGGCTCTGACAAATTATGCTGTTGTGTGCTGATGGCCCACCAGGAGTCTAAGACTTTGTCCCTCATCGGTAGGTCAGTAGGCCAGATCCTGGCTCCAAGGTTTTGGTGTTTCTGTCTCAGCGAGAACTTGAGGACATCCAGGACATACTTGGAGGTGGCATCCCTCGTAAGT
>JASPKP010002261.1:7500-10000 GCA_030674155.1 Stramonita haemastoma
ATTAGATTTGCTAAAGTTAAATAAGGTGACAGCCTGATATGGCCTTTGTGGTCGACGGAGCTATAAACAATGTAAAGCGTTGCTCAATACGGAAGATGGGATAGCCTGGTGGTCAGAGTGATGCGCTCGTGATCTGCTGACCTGGGTTCGAATTTTTCTAGAGGATTTTTCCTCAGGAGTTAACATCAGTGCTGACTCCACTCCTCAAAAGTCCTTCGGATGAGACTATAAACCGAGTCCCGTGTGCGAACGCACGCAGAACATCTTCCGCACATGTTAAACCCGTTCCGCTTTTCGGAAAAGTAGGCCATTGTGTGCCGTGGGAACGGATGACAAAATTTACACCACTGCTTACACACGGGAGCTAGATGTAAAAAAAAAAAAGAAAGAAAAAAAGACATGAGTGCTTATTCCATTATTCTCAAAATAAAAGATAAAAAAATAAGACATTGGTTAAAACAGTTTGATGAAAGGTAATATTAGTGAGCGACTACAGACGTGAAGTGATAACGTACTGCTTGTCCATTTAGAGTCAATTACTTTATCAATTTTACATTTGTGACGGTGTAAGTGTGCACAGTGTTTATATATATATATATATAATATATATATATATATATATATATATATATATATATATATATATATATATATATATATATATATATATATATTATCTGTGTGTGTGTGTGTGTGTGTGTGTGTGTGTGTGTGTGTGTGTGTGTGTGTGTGTGTGTGTTGTAAAATTTGGCTTGTTTTTTCCTGGAGAGAGAGAGCCACGCTAATTGGTTCATTAGTATCTGTTAGTTTGCCAAAGTAAGAGCCTAGCTGTGCCAAGTTCCTCTGTTTTTGTTTTCTTTCTTTCAGCAGACTTCAAATCATTAGACCAATCAATCGATTCTTTCGTTGCCAAAGGTTCTCAGTTAACTGAGCTGGATCTCAATTTAACGTCGCTTCAGGAAGCGAGACACCACACCACACCACACCACACCACACCACACAACACAACATACACATTCATATGCGCAAGCGTGCATGCACGCACGCGCACACATACATACTTTTACGCACGCACAAATGCCGGTATACACACAAAAGGGCATGTGAAAATGCTGGCATGCATGCACACATATACGTACACGAGCATCAGGTGCGACCATTTACTGCTCTCTCTCCGTCTCTGTCTCTCTCTGTCTCTGTCTCTGACTCTCTCTCTCTCTCTCTCTCTCTCTCTCTCATCACACACAACACACACACACACACACACCACACACACACACCACACACACACACACAATCAAAAGCAAACAATAACAACAACGCACACAGAATGCTGCTTTTGTTCAAGGGGAACAGTGGTATCAAAGAAAAGACTTCGATTTATCGCCCTTAGACTGTGACCCTGCGCGAAGGTCACAGAGTACGAGCCTATGGCATTCCTCATTATTTCTGAATTGTATTGTGGGTCTTGCTTTTGTCATCTTTCTGTTTGTTTACGCTTGTTTTGTTCTCACCGGAGATTCTTGGCAACCCTGTCTGTCTTTCTGTTTCTTTGTCTTTCTGTTTCTTTGTCTTTCTGTCTGTCTCTGTCTCTGTCTCTGTCTCTCTCTCTCTCTCTCTCTCTCTCTCTCTCTCTCTCTCCTCTCTCTCTCTCTCTTGTGTCGTTGATCAATTATTCCATAATCATAAATCTGAACATTAAACATTGCCAGGGTTACCATAATTATCTGAAAAAAGCTGCTTATGCTTGCTAAGTATGCAATGCATTGATTCGCTGCAGGCAAAGTTGCACAGCCCTTAATGAAAATAAATACTAAAGTCGATTCAAGTTTTGCTGTTTTTGGGGCGGCCCGAGGCGCCAAAGTGGGATGACCTATTGCCACAGTCCCTAAGTCGGAGTGCTTTCGCTGGGATTCTAATACAATCTCAACAACATCTCTGCGTTCTCCTTATTGAGGGGAATGCGTAGTTCGTGATCTTCTTTGTGCTTGTAACTCTGCAGGAGGTCTGCCTGCTGGCCTCACTGGGCACTGGGCAGTTTCAGAGCAGCTCATTTTTTTGTTGTTTGTTTTTTTAACAGGATTCATGTAGGGTGTATTTGTGTTTCTACAACCCACCAAACACTGACATTAATGACAAAATCTTTAACGTTCGTATTTGATATTTTACATGTGTATATACGCGCATGGAATTAAAGCACTGGCTTGTCTGTACTTTAAGTTGATCTGGCAATCGTTAAAAAAAAATCCCACCCTTAAATCACTGATTGATGTGGAGATTCGATTCCACGACTTCATGGAACCACAGGATTGAAGTCAAACGGTCTTTACCACTCGGCTATAGCGTCCATCATTATCGTCCTTTTAAGTAATAGACAATTATTGACTGGCAAGAACTTACGTGATTGATGCCTTCACGGCAGAGAAGGAGTGGAAGGTTAAAAGATGGACGTGTATTGATTGATTATGGGCCACAACATCAATGGGTGTACTGAGCGCCA
>JASPKP010002261.1:17500-24003 GCA_030674155.1 Stramonita haemastoma
TAACATCAGTGCCGACTCCACTCTCCCCCAAAGTCCTTCGGATGAGACTTTAAACCGAGGGCCCCGTGTGCGAACGCACGCACAACATCTTGCGCACACGTTAAAATCCTTTTCCGCTTTTCGTACAGTAGCCATCGTGTGCCGGTGGCAACAGATGACAAGTTTTACAAAAACCATACACCCGGGACCGGAATAAAAAAAGCAAAAGTTTGCTTATTCTGTTATCCTCGATATAAAAGAAAAAAAAAAAAAATTAAATCTCCTCTCTCTCTCCCCCCCCCCCCCCTCCTCCCACCCTCCCCTCCCCCCCCACCTCTCTCCTCTCTCTCTCTCTCTCTCCATTTGGGGGGCTTTTTTCCCCAAAATAATAAAAAATATATAAATAAAAAAAAATAATTATTTAAATTATAAAAAAAAACAGGGCGGGGCTGGATGAAAAAAGTAAATAAATTGCTTACTCTGTTACCCTTGAAAAATAAAGATTATTCTTTCTCCCTCTCACATTCTCTCCCCCCTCCCTCTTCCCCTCTCTCATCATCTCTCTCTTTCCCCTCGTCAACTCTCTCTCTCCTCTCTTCTCCCCCTCTCTCCTCTCTTTTCTTTGTCATTTTACATAGTTTAATATAAACGCCAAGAAAATGACACAAAATTAGACAAGACGAGAGCTTCCAAACCCCCCCCCCCCCCCCCCCCCCCTCAAAACATGACTGTGTAAGGCGAGAGCCAGTAGAGACAGACCAACGGATCGAGAGAACACGAAGAAAATGAGTTAAGGTTATGGGACACAAAAAAAAATCCTTTTTCTTGTGTGTGTGTGAAGAGAGAGGGGGAAGGTGAAAAAATACAAACTGGTGGGAACATTTTTTGATAATAATAATCATTTAAAGCGATGTAAGCGGGGACACGAAATGAAAAACCTCAAGCAAACAAACCCCAAAATAAAGCCACTAAACAACCCAAAACCAACCTAGTAAAAAATGGTACAAATACAAACCCAGCGAGGAAATGTGATGGCCCTATGCGAAAAAATAAGCTAATGACATTCCTTTTAGTTTATTTTTTAAAGATGTAAGTGCGACACAAAACCCAAACACAACAGCAACAACAACAACAAACAACCAACAACAAAATTTAAACCAACCAATTAACTGATGACAAACCGAAGAAATGAAATGCCATACAGCAATAGGCCAATGCACTTACAGTTAATTTGTACAGTCTATTGATTTTCAGGGCACGTTATTTCTAAGGCCAAGGAATGATCAGTCCGGTGACTGGGAACAGTGACATTTCCAAAAACTGCAACAAAACGAAGACTGGATTAAAAAAGCGCAAGAGTTTCTTATCCCATTTTCCTCGAATAAAAGAATAAAATTAAATTAAAAAAATATAAAAATAGATGATGGCAACATTTCTTGATGACAACCAACCCTAAAATTCCCCTGCACTTTGCAATCGTTTTTACATTTTGCTAATAACTATTGCAGTCTTCCATTCGGGTCTGTCTTCCTCTCTGTTGTGTTTCTGTCTTCCTCTTTTCTTTTCTGCTTGGCATCTGATTTTTGTGTGTGTGGTTTTGTTTGGATTTGGTCTTATTTTTTTTCTTCTTTTTTTAATCAACTCTTACAGCCTGAAGACATTCCTGCAGTTTGCCGGGTATAAACAAGGGCAGGAAATGAGTCTTATGATTAACAGGTAAAACACCACGAGTCGACGAGGTACAAACACATTGATTTAAGGGATTCACTTTAATAAAAGTATGCTCAAACAAAAAACTTTTTTTTTTTTTTTTTTTTTTTTTGGGGGGGGGGGGGTTTGCTTTTTCGTTGCCATAATTATTTTTTGTGGGTTTTGTTTTGGTATGGGGCAACCCTGCTCTTCCCACCCCCATCTACCAACCTCCCCCACTCCAGATAAAACCCCACCCAGGCTCGTCCTGTCATATAAACTATGACAAGATTTGAAAAACTGCAACACACGGGACTGGATTAAACAAAAGCGCATGAGTCTTATTCCATTACCTTTTATATAAAAGAATAAATAAAATGAATATTAATAAATACCTAAGGACCCCCAGTTTCAGGAAAGTTTTACGCTAAGCCGCCGCGAGGCACCAACAGAACAACCTCGGGGCTGCTTTGTGTATTCGTTGGTGCTCAGTGGCGCCTGTTGTTGTTCCAACAATGCAGGATATCACAACTAAGCCCCTCTATTGACGGCAATGTAAAGCTTAGCCGTGGACCAGACGGGTTTGAGGCGCCCACCAAAGAGAGGGGCCCAAACACAGCATTTTTTATTTTATTTTGTTTTTATTTATACCACTTTTATGTCACGCAGATTTCTTGCGTGAAATTGGGGCTGCTTTTCCTGGGAGAGCGCGTCGCCAAAAAGTGCAGCGCCTACCCATTTTTTTATATATAATATATATATAAATATATATATATATATATTAAATAATATATATATTTTATTTATAAATATATATATATATTATATATAATATACCCGAGCAGCCCTGGGGACTCAAACTCCCCCGATTTCCTCAGGGATGGTGCTAAACGTGACACCTGTGTGCATGCTGGGTTTTTTTTCTTTTAATAAATTGTATTCTTCCAAGGACTCCTCCATAGAAACCTTAGACTCCACAATTTTTTGACGTGCATTCACATGAGGCACAAAGATTAGGGAAAATAAAACTGAAAGTATAAAATCAGACATCTGGGGACCACCAAAAATCAGGGACAGAATTTATTTTTTTAATCATGATAACCCATCGTCATCATTTTTGCAAGGCACAGTCTAGGGAGGTAGAAGGGAAACCGATGCTACTGTGTAGTGTAAATAGTATAGCGTAGCGTAGTGTAGCGGTAGTGTCGTGTAGTGCAGTGTGGCGCACAGTAGTGTAGTGTAGTGTAGTGTAGTGTATGTAGGTAGTGTAGTGGGGGTGAGTGTAGTGTAGTGTAGTGTAGGTAGGTAGCGTAGTCTCAGACTTAACTTATAACTTGAAACAATCAGGCCCAAGGGATTTTCGAGCAATACCCAAAAATCGCAAGGGGCAAAATGGAGATACCTATATCTGTATGGCCTTGTCTAGCAAACTTCATACGTGTGGCCTAGTCCAGCAAACATCATACTGTGGGGTTTTGCAGTCTAGCAAACTTATACTGTATGGTCCCCATCTAGCAAATTATACTGTGTGGTCCAGTATAGCAAACTTCATACATGTGGTCCTAGTTCGCAAACTTCATACTGTTGGTCGAGTCTATAGCAAACTTCATACTGTGTGGTCCCAGTCTATAAACTTCATACTTTTGGCCAGTCAGCAAACTTCATACTGTTTTGGTCCTAGCCCTAGCAAACTTCATACGGTGGTCCTTGTTTTAGCAAACTTCAACTGGTGGTCGTATCTAGCAAACTTCTACGTTGGTCGTATCTATGCAAACTTTCAACTGTGTGGTCCTAGTCTACAAACTCATACTGTGTGGTCCATCGCAAACTTCCATACTGTGTGGTCGTATCTATAGCAAACTTCATACTGTGGGTCCTAGTCTACAAACTTCATACTGTGTGGTCGTAGTCATAGCAAACTTCATACTGTGTGGTCGTAGTCTAGCAAACTTCATACGGTGGTCCTAGTCTAGCAAACTTCATACTGTGTGGTCGTACTATAGCAAATTTTCATACGTGGGGTTCCTAGTCTACAAACTTCATACTGTGGGTCCTGGGTCTAGCAAACTTCATAGTAAGAAGTCTCAGCCCTAGTAAACTTCAAGTAAAAGTCCATCTAGTAAATTTTCATAGAAGAAGTCCATCTAGTAAACTTCAAAGTAAGAAGTCCCCATCAGTTAACTTCACACTAGTTCAAGCACTCAATCTGGGTATATCCATCCCAAATTTTTTGAAAACAACCCCCTCAACCCCTGCCCAAAAAAAGCCGTTTAAAACGTTCTCGAACCCAGATCTACCAGCTAGGAATTCAACGCTCTAACCACTTGGCCTTGGCGGCGGGTGGTGGTGGTGTGATGGTTTGTGGATCTTTTGTTTTAACATGGAACCTAAGACCCTAAGACCTGATGCCTTTCAAGCAGCCCCCTTTAAAACGGATTCCTTACGGACAGGGCTAAACATGCCCGAGCATTCATTATTGGTGAAAGGGGAGTTTTATTTGGTGTTTGGAATAAATATATTGATGGGTAGCTACTGTGTTGGTTGAAAAAGCTTTTTTTTGTTTTGTTTATTGTTTACTTTCTGTCTTTCTGTCTGATTCTGTTTTGTCTTCTGTCTGTCTGTCTGTTCTAACTCATCACCCCCCCCTCCCCTCCTCTGTAAGGGTAGGTGGTTAATAGTAGTTTTTTTGAGTTTGTTAAGTAGTACTAGTGGGGTGGTGGGGGTGGTGGTGGTAGTAAGTATAGTAGTAGTAAGTAGTAGTAGTAGTAGTAGTAGAGTAGAAGTAACAGAGTAGTTGCAGCAGCACAGCGAGCAGCACAGCAGCAGCAGCAGAGTATAAATAGTAGTATATAGTAGCAGCACACAGCAGCAGCCGCAGCGCGCAGCAGCACAGCAGCAACAGTGGTCGTAGTAGTAGTATAGTAGTAGTAGAAATAGTATTAGTAGTAGTAGTAGTAAGTAGTGTAGTAAGTAGTATATAGTAGTAGTAGTAGTATAGTAATAGTAGTAGTAGTAAATATAGTATTTGTGATAGTGATGATGGTAGTAGTAGCAATAGCAAAAATACGGCAGTTGTAGAGTAGTGGTAATGGTGGCAATGGTAGTATGGTGGCAGTAGAATTTGCAGCAGTAGTACAACGTGTATTAGTATTACCCGCAGTATAAGTTTTTATAAAAGTATAGTCCTCAGCATTGAAGTAGTTTAGTAGCAGTATAGAAGTAGTAGTATAGTAGTATAGTATAGTAGTAGTAGTAAGTAGTATATACACATACTCTCTGTCGTCTTCTGTCCGTCTGCGTCTGCTGTCTGTCTGTCTTCTCTCTTTAAAGAAAAGACCCCGGGGGAAGCAAATATTACGGGGGGTTCTAAAATGTGCACCTTACCTATCGCGCCTAACTTCCTTTATGACAAATATTCTAAAGATTTTTGTTTGGTCCACATCCTGAGAGTAATTTTTGTTTGCTGAAGCGCTCAGGGCTGAAGAAAAAGGGGACAGAAACTGGGGAAGGAGAGAGAGAGAGAGAGAGAGAAGAAAAGAGGAGAGAAAGAGAGAGAGAGAGGAAAAGAGAGAGAAGAGGGAGAAGGTGTTGTGTGTGTGTGTGTGTGTGGTGTGTGGTGTGTGTGTGTGTGTGTTGGTGTGTGTGTGTGTTGTGGGGGGGAGAGAAGAGAGAGAGAGAGAGAGAGAGAGAGAGAGAGAGATAGTGTTGGGTGTGTTGTGTGTGTGTGTGTGTGTGTGTGAAGAGAAAAGAGAGAAGAAGAGAGAGAGAGAGAGAGAGAGAAAGAGAGAGAGAGGAGAGAGAGAAGAAGAGAGAAGAGAGACAGACAGACACAGACAGACAGACAGACAGCAGACAGACGACAGACAGAAGGAAGAAGAGAGAGAGGGGGAAGAAAAGTGACAGAAGACAAAAACCAGACAGAGACAAGACAGAGACAGAGACAGAGAGTCAAAGTCAAAGTGAATGGTTTTGTGCACGTGCGCGCGGGCGCGTGCGTGCAAAGCGTCTGCGTGCTTGCGTGCGGGTTTGCGTGTGCGTGCGGCGTGCATACATGCATGTACTTTGAGTCGAGAGTGTGTTTGTTCCACATAGTTTCGTGCTATTCATACAAATACGAAACATTTTAAATTTAGCAAATACAAATGCAAATGTATCTTACTGCTGTTTGTATGCATCGAGCAAATAGCACGCATTTTGTGTACATCCTTTACTCGGGGTGTTTCGTGCATAACAATCAGTCTGTGTTAAACTGGATTTTAAAAAGCAGGACGTAAGCTATGGTAAGCAAAGAGAAGACGAATTCACGGTGAACAAGGAGGAAAGAGAGGACAAATTTACCTTTATGTCAAAGAACTCTTCTTTCTCTCGTTCACAAAGGATTTCGACCACTGATTTTTGTTTGGGGGTCCACGGCTGTTAAACATCGTTTTAAAGCTGAAATGCATTCTTGGGCGAGTGAATGGAAATAAAAGAATTTGATTGATTATTGATTGTTTTTTTGATTTATTGACTGATTGATTGTTTGATTAATTGATTGATTGATTGATTGAATGGAGTTCGTAGCTTTTCATCCTGCTTCCAAAGGTTTTTCGGTTCGAATCTCGGCAGCGGGTCTAGGAATACGAAAGAGGGGAGGGGGAGGGGGGGGTTTGACAATATTTTCTATATTTGGGTCGGCTAAAGGCGACTCGCCAGTGCATTAATTCCCCCACGTAAACTATATACAATGCATAAGATTAAATATTACGTTAAGCTCCTGTAAACTATTTTCATGTTCTGTGAATAACGAACATACCCAGCATGCATCCTATACCTGCAGAGAGATGGTTTGCCAA
>JASPKP010002262.1:7500-23981 GCA_030674155.1 Stramonita haemastoma
TTTGTGTCTACAATGGTATGAAGTCTCTCTCTGTCTCATTGCCCCCCCCCCCCAACACACACACACACAGAGCTTACACTTATACACGCATCTGTTCTCACACACACACACACACACCACACACACACACACACACACACACACACACACACACACACACACACACACACACACACACACACACACACACACACACACACTGAAGGGGGTGGGGAAGGGGATGTCCTGGTGGTTATAGCGTTGCGCAATGCACTCGTGATCTGTTTACCCGGGTTCGAATCCTGTTCTAGGGATTTTTCCGCCTTGGAGTTAACATCAATGCAGACTCCACTCTCCCCAAAAGTCTTTCCGTTGAGACTATAAACCGAAGGTCCGTGTGCGAACGCATGCAAAACATCTTGTGCACACGTTAAAACCCGTTTTGCTTTTGGGAAGAGTAGGCCATTGTGTGCCAGTGGGAATGGATAACTTTTACAAAAACTGCATACACAGGGTATTTGATTTTTTTTTTTTTAATCAAGGCTTAGTCCATTATCTCCTAAATAAAAGATTTTATTTGTAAAGAAGATAAATACCGCGCGAGCGCACGTGATCAGTGCACCCGAGATGACGTCGCCCGTCGTATACCCACGTGTGTCACCAAGGGCATGTCAATGATAGTCATAGTCACGTGTGTCACCAAGGGCATGTCAATGATAGTCATAGTCACGTGTGTCACCAAGAGCATGTCAATGATAGTCATAGTCACAGAGCAACTGACCAGCAGCCCGGCTAGCTCAGTCGGTAGAGCATGGGACTCTTAATCCCAGGGTCGTGGGTTCGAGCCCCACGTTGGGCGACGTTTTTTGCTTTTTTTTTTTGGTTTGTTTCGGTTTCTTTGGTAATTGATTTTATTATTATTATGCAAGTTGAGACAGGTGCATCAGAAATCATGCAACAGGTTTCAATTTAGTAGTTTTTTTTTTTTTTTTGGGGGGGGGTATTAATTACATCTTTAGTTATACCCACAAAATGGGGACGGGATAGCTCAGTGGTCAGAGAGCTCGCTTTCCCCCCCAGCCAATGTTAAGCAGTTGAGCGTGGTCACCAGTTGGATGGATGACCGTTTGCGCCCCTTGGCTTCAGCACAGTTCCCCCAGTTCACCCAGCTGTAAATGGGTACCTGCCCTCTCTAGGTTCAGGGAAGGTAAAGAAGCGAGGGAGAGAAGATGGGTGCCGCCCTCAACATGCTGGCCACTAGAGAAGCTGAGGTCTGTGACGCCTCGCTCGCCTACGACCACACAGGTACGGGACACCTTTACCGTTATCTTTTACCTATAATTATGCGAGTTGTGACAAGTGCATGGGAAAGGCAATGATACGAAAAATCATGTAACATGTTTCAATTGTTTTGTATTTTGCTCCTTTTTTCAATTGCATTTTTAGTAGATCAAGAAGAAATAGGTTATCAGGTGGTTTAATCAATGGAACAGATTTTCACACAAGAAGAGGGGAAGAGATCGCTCAGTGGTCACAGGTCTCGCTCTCCTAAAACCATGCAGCATTGCGCAGGTGCGTGACGGTTCGTTCACCTTGGCTTCAGTACAGTCCCCTAGTTCCCCCAGCTGTAAAATTTTAATGGGTTATAATGACCGGCAAGGTAAAGCAGTGAGGGAGAGGAGATAGGCGCTGCCCTCAATACGCTGACCTTCGGAGAAGCGGAGGTCTCTGCCACCTCACTCCCTAACCACTGAATACCTTTATTTTATATAACCAATGAATATGCCTGTTAGTATTGTAATTGCCCTTCAGGGATGATTACAGTGTTTTTTGACTTGACTTGACTTGATTTGACTTTTATCATTTTAATTTATACCACTTTATGTCACATCAGATTTCTCTGCGTGGAATTCGGGCTGCTCTCCCCGAGAAGAGCACATCGCCACAAGTGCAGCGCCTACCCATTATTTTTTTCTTTTCCCTGTCTGCAACTGTATTTGTTCTCCTATCAGAGTGCCTTTTTCTACAGAATTTTGCCCGTGACAACCCTCTTGTTGTCGTGGGTTCTTTTGAAAGGTAAAAAAGATACACTGTCCCCAACATAGGTGGTCGTAGGGGAGCAAGGCATCAAAGTCCTTAGCTTCTCTAGGGGTCAGCATATTGAAGGCGGGTGCCCATCTCCTCTCCCTCGCTGCTTTATCTTCCCTGACCCTAAAGAGGGCATGTACCCATTTACAGCTGGGTGAACTGGGGGGACTGTACTGAAGCCAAGGCATGCAAACATCACCCATGAGGTTCCTTGTGCGAACTCACGCAAAGCATCTTGCGCACAGGGTAAAACCCGTTTAGCTTTTCCAAAGAGCAGGCCATTGTGTGCCAGTGGGAATGGATGACAAAATTTACAAAAACTGCAGACTCACGGGGACTTGGTGTTGAAAAATAATCGAGGCTTAGTCCATTATCCCCGTAATAAAAGATTTTATTTGTAAATAAGATAAATACCGCGCACGTGCACGTGATCAGTGTACCCGAGATGAT
Source organism: Stramonita haemastoma (assembly GCA_030674155.1). Classification (NCBI taxonomy): domain Eukaryota; kingdom Metazoa; phylum Mollusca; class Gastropoda; order Neogastropoda; family Muricidae; genus Stramonita; species Stramonita haemastoma. The sequence goes on from JASPKP010002262.1 coordinate 10,018, forward strand.
CAGGCGTCGCCCGTGTATACCCCCCGTGTGTCACCAAGGGCATGTCAATGATAGTCATAGTCACGTGTGTCACCAAGGGCATGTCAATGATAGTCATAGTCACGTGTGTCACCAAGGTCATGTCAATGATAGTCACAGTCACGTGTGTCACCAAGGGCATGTCAATGATAGTCATAGTCACGTGTGTCACCAAGGGCATGTCAATGATAGTCATAGTCACGTGTGTCACCAAAGTCATGTCAATGATAGTCATAGTCACGTGTGTCACCAAGGTCATGTCAATGATAGTCACAGTCACGTGTGTCACCAAGGGCATGTCAATGATAGTCATAGTCACGTGTGTCACCAAGGGCATGTCAATGATAGTCATAGTCACGTGTGTCACCAAGGTCATGTCAATGATAGTCATAGTCACACGTGTGTCACCAAGGGCATGTCAATGATACTCATAGTCACCACGTGTGTCACCAAGGGCATGTCAATGATAGTCATAGTCACGTGTGTCATCAAGGGCATGTCAATGATAGTCATAGTCACGTGTGTCACCAAGGGCATGTCAATGATAGTCATAGTCACGTGTGTCACCAAGGGCATGTCAATGATAGTCACAGTCACAGAGCAACTGATCAGCAGCCCGGCTAGCTCAGTCGGTAGAGCATGGGACTCTTAATCCCAGGGTCGTGGGTTCGAGCCCCACATTGGGCGACGTTTTTTTTTATTTATTTATTTATGGTTTATTTGGGTTTCTTTTGTAAATGATTTGTGAGTTGTGACAAGAACATCGGAACACGCGTTGATGTGTGTACACATATGAACTCCAGCTGAGTTTCACGCCCATTCCCCCCTCTCTGCATTTCTGCATGCAGGCTATTTTCTCGTGAAGTTCCTCGGTGTGAGTGAGGGTTAGGGATGGTCAGCTCAGTGGCGGCAGCCTTAACTAAACAGGAGGAGGAGGTCATGCCTTGAGCAGGAGGAGGAGAGTCAGTCTTTGGCCAGAGGACGTTGGTCACCGTTCTAGCGTGGCTGTTGGAAGCCCCGTGGTTGTTTGTCTCCACTTGGAGAGCAGGAGGGAGTCGATGCCTTGCAGGAGGATAGGTTCTCAAGGTCCTGGATCTTCGCTCTTCGTCTTGTGTTCGTCAGCGTCCTATCGGTGTTTCCCCGGAGAGCAGGAGGGATTTGATGCCTCGTAGGAGGTTAGGTTCTCAAGCTCCTGGATCTTTGCTCTTCGTCCGTGTTCGTCAGGGTCCAGTTGTTGTTTCCCCGGAGAGCAGGGGGGGGGGGGGGGGGGGGGGGGGGGGGGGGGAATTGGTGCCTCGCAAGAGGTTAGGTTCTCAAGGTCCTAGATCTTCGTCTGTGTTCGTCATTGTCCATCTTGTCAACATCCCTCTTGGGGTGCAGTAGTGTGCAGTATCCCTTTCAGTGACAGGTGAGTTTGTAGAATTTTGTGTTTTGGTTCGGTGTGTGGTTTCGGTGTGGTGTTGTGATGGTTATTATCGTTCTTATGAGCCTTGTGTGTACAATAGTATGAAGTCTCTCTCTCTCATTATCCACGCACGCACACACGCACGCGCGCGCGCGCACACAACACACACACACACACACACACACAACTTAAACTTATACAAGCATCTGTTCACACACACACACACGCGCGCGCGCGCGCGCGCGCATAGAAGAGGGCGAAAAAGGAATAGCCTGGTGGTTATAACGTTGCGCAATGGGCTGGTGATCTGCTGACCCAAGTTCGAATCCTGTTCAAGGGGATTTTTCCTCCTTGGAGTTAACTTCAGTGCAGACTCCACTCTCCCCAAAGGTCTCTGGGATGAGACTATAAACCGTGGCCCCGTGTGTGAACGCACGCTGAACATCTTGCGCACACGTTAAAACCCGTTTCACTTTTTGGGAAGAGTAGACCATTGTGTGCGGGTGGGAATGGATGACAAAATCTACAAAAACTGTATACATACGGGGACTTGGTGTTAAAAAAATCATCAAGCCTTAGTCCATTATCCCCTAAATAAAAGATGTTATTTGTAAAGAAGATAAATACCGCGCGTGTGCACGTGATCAGTGTACCTGAGATGATCAGGCGTCGCCCGTCATCTACCCCCGTGTGTCACCAAGGGCATGTCAATGATAGTCATAGTCACGTGTGTCACCAAGAGCATGTCAATGATAGTCATAGTCACGTGTGTCACCAAGGGCATGTCAATGATAGTCACAGTCACAGTGCAACTGTTCAGCAGCCCGGTTAGCTCAGTCGGTAGAGCATGGGACTCTTAATCCCAAGGTCGTGGGTTCGAGCCCCACGTTGGGCGATATTTTTGGGTTTTTTGTATTTATGGTTTATTTGGGTTTCTTTTGTAAATGTTTTGCGAGTTGTGACAAGAACGTTGAAACACGCGTTGGTGTGTGTATGAACTCCAGCTGAGTTTCACATCCCATTCCCCCCTCTCTGCATTTCTGCATGCAGGCTATTTTCTCGTGAAGTTCCTTGGTGTGAGTGATGGTCAGCTCAGTGGCGGCAGCCTTAGCTAAACAGGAGGAGGAGGTCATGCCTTGAGCAGGAGGAGGAGAGTCAGTCTTTGGCCAGAGGACGTTGGTCACCGTTCCAGCGTGGCTGTTGGGCGCCGCAGGAGGGAGTCGATGCCTCGAAGGAGGTTAGGTTCTCAAGGTCCTGGATCTTTGCTCTTCGTCTTGTGTTCGGCAGCGTCCAGTCGGTGTTTCCCCGGAGAGCAGGAGGGATTTGATGATGCCTCGTAGGAGGGTGAGCTCTCAAGGTCCTGGATCTTCGTCTGTGTTCGTCAATGTCCGTCTTGTCAACATCCCTCTTGGGGTGCAGTAGTGTGCCGTGTCCCTTTCAGTGACAGGTGAGAGTTTGTAGAATTTTGTGTTTTGGTTCGGTGTGGTTTCGGTGTGGTGTTGTGATGGTTATGATGGTCCTTATGAGCTTTGTGTGTACAATGGTATGAAGTCTCTCTCTGTCTCATTGCCCCCCCCCCCCCCCCCACACACACACACAGAGCTTACACTTATACACGCATCTGTTCACACACATACACACACACACACAGCTTAAATTTGTACACGCATCTGTTTACACACACACACACACACAAACAACACACACACACACACACACACACACACACACACACACACACACACACACACACACACACACACACACACACTTACACACACACACACACACACATTAAATTTGTACACGCATCTGTTTACACACACAACACACACACACACACACACACACACACACACACACACACACACACACACACACACACACACACACACACACACACTGAAGGGGGTGGGGAAGGGGATGTCCTGGTGGTTATAGCGTTGCGCAATGCACTCGTGATCTGTTTACCCGGGTTCGAATCCTGTTCTAGGGGATTTTTCCGCCTTGGAGTTAACATCAATGCAGACTCCATTCTCCCCAAAAAGTCTTTCGGTTGAGACTATAAACCGAAGGTCCGTGTGCGAACGCACGCAAAACATCTTGTGCACACGTTAAAACCCGTTTTGCTTTTCGGAAGAGTAGGCCATTGTGTGCCAGTGGGAATGGATAACTTTTACAAAAACTGCATGCACACGGGTATTTGATTTTTTTTTTTAAATCAAGGCTTAGTCCATTATCTCCTAAATAAAAGATTTTATTTGTCAAGAAGATAAATACCGCGCGAGCGCACGTGATCAGTGTACCCGAGATGACGTCGCCCGTCGTATACCCACGTGTGTCATCAAGAGCATGTCAATGATAGTCATAGTCACAGAGCAACTGACCATCAGCCCGGCTAGCTCAGTCGGTAGAGCATGGGACTCTTAATCCCAGGGTCGTGGGTTCGAGCCCCACGTTGGGCGAAGTTTTTGGTTTTTATTTTTGGTTGGTTTGGGTTTCTTTGGTAATTGATTTTATTCTAATTATGCAAGTTGTGACAAGTGCATTGGAAAGCCTATACTACGGAAAATCATGCTACAGTTCTCAATAATTTTGTAGTTTTTAGTTGTTGTTTTTCAATTGCATCTTTAGTTATACCCATGAAATGGGGACGGAATAGCTCAGTGGTCAGAGTGCTCGCTTTCCCCGAGCCATTGTTAAACACCGTTGAGCGTGGTTACCAGTTAGATGGGTGACCGTTTGCGCGCTTTGGCTTCAAGTACAGTTCCCCCAGTTCACCCCACTGTAAATGGGTACCTGCCCTCTTTAGGGTCCGGGAAGGTAAAGCAGGCAGGGAGAACGAGATGGGCGCCGCTCTCAATATCCTGGCCCCTAAAGAAGCTGAGGTCTCTGATGCCTTGCGCCCCTACGACCACAAAGGTAATTGGACACCTTTACCTTTACCTTTTTACATTCTAACTTCAGGAATACTTATTGTTTCCGTTGTCCATTGGTAACCACGATCAACGCTGCTTAACCTTGGCTGGGGGAAAGCGAGTGCTATGACCACTGAGCTACCCCGTCCCCATCCCGTCTGGTAAAGTATGAAGGATTTTTTTCTTTAAAAAAAAAAATCTCGCCCAATGTGGGGCTCGAACCCACGACCCTGGGATTAAGAGTCCCATGCTCTACCGACTGAGCTAACCGGGCTAACAGTCACACCTCGTGTGACTGACACTATGACTGAATTACCCAGCTGACTGATACACGTGTTGCCACTACACATAGCACAGTCCAACCCCCCAGCTTTTGAGTACAGATAATACCAGTCAAAGTCAACAGACGTAGATTATTTCCTCACTATCTCTGAGTCAGCCCCTAAAATTGTGTACAGTCACTGACTTTGGGGCTGATCAGTCAGTTCATTTTAAGGAGTATAGTCATACTGTCAGTCACATAAGTTGTGACTGTCAGCCCGGTTAGCTCAGTCGGTAGAGCATGGGACTCTTAATCCCAGGGTCGTGGGTTCGAGCCCCACATTGGGCGAGATTTTTTTCCTTTGGGGGGAGGAAGGTAAAGGTTGTGACTTTTTTTTTTTTAAAGAAAGCTGAAAACCATAAAGATGTAGACCTTTTAAATACTTGTATTGTGTGCTGGTCTACCCCCTTGTAAACATAAAGGCACCAAAACAAAAAAGCCCCCCCCCCCCCCCCAAAAAAAAAAAATCCCAAAAAAAATCGCCCTATGTGGGGCTCGAACCCACGACCCTGGGATTAAGAGTCCCATGCTCTACCGACTGAGCTAACCGGCCTGATGGTAACATACATTGTGACTAAGAGTATCACCCTTGTTTTGTTATTGTAACTGTATTTCTGTCCCAGCGGAGAATTCTGATTAAGCAAACTAATGTCCGTGGCTGATGGGCTGACTGACACCAGTGGGCTGACTGACACCTGTGGGCTGACTGACACCTGTGGGCTGACTGGTACCTGTGGGCTGACTGGTACCTGTGGAGGGCTGACTGTCACACATGGGCTGCTTGTGGGATTGATACACATTGGCTGACTTATACACGTTGCCTGACTGGCTGACCGATACGATGGCTGACGGATACATGTGACTGACTGATACACGTGACTGACTGATACACGTCACTGCCTCATACACGTGACGCACTGATACACGTGACGCACTGATACACGTGACTGACAGGGTGACAGATACACGAGACTGACTTGCTGACTGATACACGTGACAGACTGATACACGTGACTGACTGATACACGTGACTGACAGGCTGACAGATACACGTGACTGACTGATACACGTGACTGACAGACTGACAGATACACGTGACAGACCGATACACGTGACTGACTCGCTGACTGATTCACGTGACTGACTGATACACGTGACTGACTGATACACGTGAATGACTGGCTGACTGATACACGTGACTGACTGATACACGTGACTGACTGATATAATCTTCCTGAATAATTGTTAAATAGATGTCTGCTAGTCTACCCTCTTGCAAAGATAAAGGCACCAAAACAAAACGAAAACAAAAAACAAAAAACTCGCCCAATGTGGGGCTCGAACCCACGACCCTGGGATTAAGAGTCCCATGCTCTACCGACTGAGCTAACCGGCTGACAGTCACAGCTCGTGTGACTGACACTATGACGGAATAACCCAGCTGACTGATACACGTGTTGCTACACATAGCACAGTCAAAACACCCAGTTATAGAGTACAGATAATACCAGTCAAAGTCAACAGACTTAGATTATTTCCTCACTCTCTCTGAGTCAACCGCTAAAGTTGTGTACAGTCACTGACTTTGGGGCTGATCAGTCAGTTCATTTTAAGTAGTATAATCATACTGTCAGTCACATGAGCTGTGACTGTCAGCCTGGTTAGCTCAGTCGGTAGAGCATGGGACTCTTAATCCCAGGGTCGTGGGTTCGAGCCCCACATTGGGCGAGATCTTTTTTTCTTTGGAGGGGAAGGAAGGAGAAATGCAGAGGTTGTGACTTTTTTTTTTTTTAAGCTGAAAACCATAAAGATGTAGAACATTTTAAATACTTGTATTTGATTGCTTGTATTCTGTGCTAGTCTACTCTCTTGTAAAGATAAAGGCACCAAAACAAAAGACCCCCCCCCCCCCAAAAAAAAAAAATCCAAAATAAATTGCCCAATGTGGGGCTCGAACCCACGCCCCTGGGATTAAGAGTCCCATGCTCCACCGACTGAGCTAACCGGACTGCTGGTAGCATACATTGCGACTAAGAGTATGACTCTGTTTTGATGTTGTAATTGTATTTCTGTCCCAGTGGAGATTTTTGATTTAGCACACTAACGCACGTGCCTGATTGATAGACTAATACACGTGGGCTGACTTGATAAGTATGCAATGACTGATAACTGTGCAATGACTGATAAGTGTGCAATAACACACACACACACACACACACACACACACACACACACACACACACACACACACACACACACTCACACACACACCACACACACACACACACACACACACACACACACACACACACACACACACACACACACACACACACACACACACACACACAGAGTCACACCTTAGCTTGTGGAAAGGGGGTACTCTGACCACTGAACAATCCTGTCCCCAGTTAGGTAGCCCATGAAATCTCTTTTTCCGTTTCTTGGCCTTGTCTCTTGTAAAGTAAGGTGTCCCATAACCTGTGTGGTCGTAGGGGAGTGAGGCGTCAGAGACCTCAGCTTCTGTAGGGGCCAGCATGTTGAAGGCGGCGCCCATCTCCTCTCCGTCACGGCTTTACCTTCCCTGACCCTCAAGAGGGTAGGTACCCATTGACAGCTGGGGGAACTGGGGGAACTGTACTGTAGCCAAGGCGCGCTAACGGTCACCCATCCAATTGGCAACCACGCTCGAGGCTGCTTAACCAGGCCACTGAGCTATCCGTCACCATCCCGTCTGGTAAAGTATGAAGAATTTTTTTCTTTGAAAAAAAAACTCGCCCAATGTGGGGCTCGAACCCACGACCCTGGGATTAAGAGTCCCATGCTCTACCGACTGAGCTAACCGGGCTGACAGTCACAACTCGTGTGACTGACACTATGACTGAACTACCCAGCTGACTGATACACGCGTTGCTACACATAGCACAGTCAAAACACGCAGCTATAGAGTACAGATAATACCAGTCAAAGTCAACAGAGGTAGATTATTTCCTCACTATCTCTGAGTCAGCCCCTAAAGTTGTGTACAGTCACTGACTTTGGGGCTGATCAGTCAGTTCATTTTCAGGAGTATAGTCATAGTGTCAGTCACATGAGCTGTGACTGTCAGCCCGGTTAGCTCAGTCGGTAGAGCATGGGACTCTTAATCCCAGGGTCGTGGGTTCGAGCCCCACATTGGGCGAGATTTTTTTTTCTTTGAGGTAGGGGAGGAGGAAAGTAGAGGTTGTCACTTTTTTTTTAAGAAAGCTGAAAACCATAAAGATGTAGGACATTTTAAATACTTGTATTTAATTACTTGTATTGTGTGCTAGTCTACCCTCTTGTAAAGATAAAGGCACCAAAACAAAAGAAGACCCCCCCCCCCCCCCCAAAAAAAGCAAAAAAAACCCTCGCCCAATGTGGGGCTCGAACCCACGACCCTGCGATTAAGAGGCCCATGCTCTACCGACTGAGCTAACCAGGCTGACGGTAACATACATTGTGACTAAGAGTATCACCCTTGTTTTGTTATTGTAACTGTATTTCTGTCCCAGCGGAGAACTCTGATTTAGCACACTAATGCGCGTGGCTGATTGATAGACTAATACACTTGGGCTGACTGGTACGTGTTGGCTGACTGGTACGTGTTGGCTGACTGGTACGTGTTGGCTGACTGGTACGTGTGGGCTGACTGGTACGTGTTGGCTGACTGGTACGTGTGGGCTGACCGGTACGTGTTGGCTGACTGGTTCGTGTTGGCTGACTGACACCTGTGGGCTGACTGGTACGTGTGGGCTGACTGGTACGTGTGGGAGGGCTGACTGTCAAACATGGGCTGATTGTGGGATTGATACACATTGGCTGACTTGTACACCTTGGCTGACTGGCTGACCGATACGATGGCTGACTGCTACATGTGACTGATACACGTGACTGACTGATAAACGTGACTGACTGGCTTACAGATACACGTGACTGACTGGCTGACTGATACACATGACTGACTGGCTGACTGATACACGTGACTGACTGGCTGACTGATACACGTGACTGGCTGATACACGTGACTAACTGGCTGACTGACACACGTGTCTGACTAGCTGACTGATACACGTGACTGGCTGATACACGTGACTGACTGGCTGACTGATACACGTGACTGGCTGATACACGTGACTGGCTGGCTGACTGTTACACGTGACTGACTGATACACGTGACTGACTGATATAATTAAATAATTGTTGAATAATTGTTAAATAGATGTCTGCTAGTCTACCCTCTTGTAAAGATACAGGCACCAAAACAAAAAAAAAGAAAAACCCAAATTCTCGCCCAATGTGGGGCTCGAACCCACGACCCTGGGATTAAGAGTCCCATGCTCTACCGACTGAGCTAACCAGGCTGCTGGTGGCATTCATTGTGACTAGGACTATCCCCTTTGTTTTGTTGTTGTAATTGTATTACTGTCCCAGTGGAGAATTCTGATTTACCAAACTAATGCACGTGGCTGATTGATAGACTGATACACGTGGGATGACTGACACACATGGGCTGATTGTGGGATTGATACACACTAGCTGACTGACACACCTGACTTGACTGATACACGTGACTGACTGGATGACTAATACACGTCACTGACTGGATGACTGATACGCGTGACTCACTGATACGCGTGACTGATACACATGACTGACTGGCTGACTGATACACGTGACTAACTGATATAATCTCCCTGAATAATTGTTAAATAGATGTCTGCTCGTCTACCCTCTTGTAAAGATACAGGTATCAAAACAAAAGAAGTCACCCCCACCCCCCCCAAAAAAAAAAATTCGCCCAATGTGGGGCTCGAACCCACGACCCTGGGATTAAGAGTCCCATGCTCTACCGACTGAGCTAACCGGGCTGACGGTAGCATACATTGTGACTAAGATTATGACCCTTGTTTTGTTGTTGTAACTGTATTTCTGTCCCAGCGAGAATTCTGATTTAGCACACTAATGTGCGTGGCTGATTGATAGACTAATACACGTGGGCTGACTGATAAGTGTGGAATGACTGATAAATGTGCAATGACTGATAAGTGTGGGCAAACTGATAAATATCATAAGTGTATGATAAGTAAGGGCTAACTGATAAATGTGGGCTAACTGATAAGTGTGCAATGACTGATATGTGTGCAATGACTGATAAGTGTGCAATAACACACACACACAGTCACACAGAGTCACACCTTAGTTCCTTTATCTTTACAAGAGGGTAGACTAATACACAATACAAGTAATTAAATACAAGTATTTAAAATGGGAAAGGGACAACTCTGACCACTGAACAATCCTGTCCCCAGTTAGGTAGCCCCATGAAATCTCTTTTTTCGTTTCTTGGCCTTGCCTCAGATAAAGTAAGGTGTCCCATAACCTGTGTGGTCGTAAGAGAGCTAGGCGTCAGAGACCACAGCTTCTCAAGGGGCCAGCATATTGAGGACAAAGCCCATCTTCTCTCCCTCGCTGCTTTACCTTCTCTGACCCTAAAGAGGGCAGGTGCCCATTTACAGCTTGGTGAACTGGGGACTATACTGGAGCCAAAGCGCGCAAAATGTCAGCCATCCAATTGGCAATAACGCCGGACTCTGCTTAACCTTGGCTTGGGGAAAGCGAGTGCTCTGACCACTGAGCTATCCCTTCACCATCCCATCTGGTAAAGTATGAAGGATTTTTTCTGTTAAAAAAACAAATCTCGCCCAATGTGGGGCTCGAACCCACGACCCTGGGATTAAGAGTCCCATGCTCTACCGACTGAGCTAACCGGGCTGACAGTCACACCTCGTGTGACTGACACTATGACTGAATTACCAGGCTGACAGATACACGTGTTACTACACATAGCACAGTCAAACCACCCAGCTATAAAGGACAGATAATACCAGTCAAAGTCAACAGGCGTAGATCATTTCCTCACTATCTCTGAGTCAACCCCTAAAGTTGTGTACAGTCACTGACTTTGGGGCTGATCAGTCAGTTCATTTTAAGGGGTATAGTCATACTGTCAGTCACGCGAGCTGTGACTGTTAGCCTGGTTAGCTCAGTCGGTAGAGCATGGGACTCTTAATCCCAGGGTCGTGGGTTCGAGCCCCACATTGGGCGAGATTTCTTTTTATTTGTTAAGGTAAAGGTTGTGACTTTTTTGAAGAAATCTGAAAACCATAAAGATGTAGAACATTTTAAATACTTGTATAATTTAATTACTTGTGCAGTGATCGATAAGTGTGCAATGACTGATAAGTGTGCAATGACTGATGAGTGTACAATGACTTATACGTGTGAAATGACTGGTGAGCGTGCAATGGCTGATAAGTGTGCAATGACTGATAACTGTGCAATGACCAATAAGTGTGCAAGGACTGATAAGTGTACAATGACTGATGTGTGTGCAATGACTGACGGGTGTGCAATGACTGAAAAGTGTGCAATGACTGATAAGTGTGGGCTGACTGATAAGTGTGCAATGACTGACAAGTGTTCAATGACTGATCAGTGTGCAATGACTGATAAGTGTGCAATAACTCACACACACAGTCACACCTTAGCTTGGGGAAAGGGAGTACTCTGACCACTGAACAATCCTGTCCCCAGTTAGCTAGCCCCATGAAATCTTTCATTTCCTTTCTTGACCTTGCCTCTGGTAAAGGGTCCCATAACCTGTGTGGTCGTAGGGGAGCGAGACGTCAGAGACCTCAGCTTCTCTAGGGGCCAGCATGTTGAGGGCAGCGCCCATCTCCTCTCCCTCGCTGCTTTACCTTCCCTGACCCTAAAGAGGGCAGGTACCCATTTGAAGCTGGATGAACTGGGGACTGTACTGAAGCAAAGGCACGCAAACGGTCACCCATCCAATTGGAAACCACGCTCCCCGCTGCTTAACCTTGGCTAGGAGAAAGCCAGCGCGTTCACCACTGAGCTATCCTATCCCCATCCCCTCTGGTAATGTATGAGGGATTTTTTTCTTTAAAAAAAAAATCGCCCAATGTGGGGCTCGAACCCACGACCCTGGGATTAAGAGTCCCATGCTCTACCGACTGAGCTAACCGGGCTGACAGTCACAACTCAACTCACTGACACTATGACTGAATTACCCAGCTGACTGATACACGTGTTGCTACACATAGCACAGTCATACCACGCAGCTATAGAGTACAGATAATACCAATCAAAGTCAACAGACATAGATTATTTCCTCACTATCTCTGAGTCAGCCCCTAAAGTTGTGTACAGTCACTGACTTTGGGGCTGATCAGTCAGTTCCTTTTAAGGAGTATAATCATACAGAGCTGTGACTGTCAGCCTGGTTAGCTCAGTCGGTAGAGCATGGGACTCTTAATCCCAGGGTCGTGGGTTCGAGCCCCACATTGGGCGAGATTTTTTTTCTTTGGGGAGGAAGGGGGGAGGAAGGTAAAGGTTGTGACTTTTTTTTTAAGAAAGCTGAAAACCATAAAGATGTAGAACATTTTAAATACTTGTATCAAATTACTTGTATTGTGTGCTGTACGCTAGTCTACCCTCTTGTAAAGATAAAGGCACCAAAACAAAAGAACCCCCCCTAAAAAAAAACACAAAAAACCCCAAAACTCGCCCAATGTGGGGCTCGAACCCACGACCCTGGGATTAAGAGTCCCATGCTCTACCGACTGAGCTAACCAGGCTGCTGGTAGCATTCATTGTGACTAGGACTATCACGTTTGTTTTGTTGTTGTAATTGTATGACTGTCCCAGTGGAGATTTCTGATTTAGCACACTGCTGCACGTGGCTGATTGATAGACTGATACACGTGGGCTGACTGATAAGTGTGGGCTGACTGACACACATGGGCTGATTGTGGGATTGATACACACTGGCTGACTGATACACCTGACTTGACTGATACACGTGACTGACTGGGTGACTGATACACGTCACTGACTGGATGACTGATACGCGTGACTCACTGATACGCGTGACTGATACACATGACTGACTGGCTGACTGATACACGTGACTGACTGATATAATCTCCCTGAATAATTGTTAAATAGATGTCTGCTAGTCTACCCTCTTGTAAAGATACAGGCATCAAAACAAAAGAAGTCCCCCCCCAAAAAAACAAAAAAACAAAAAAACTTCGCCCAATGTGGGGCTCGAACCCACGACCCTGGGATTAAGAGTCCCATGCTCTACCGACTGAGCTAACCGGGCTGACGGTAGCATACATTGTGACTAAGCGTATGACCCTTGTTTTGTTGTTGTAATTGTATTTCTGTCCCAGCGGAGAATTCTGATTTAGCAAACTAATGCGCGTGGCTGATTGATAGACTAATACACATGGGCTGACTGACATCTGTGGGCTGACTGACACCTGTGGGCTGACTGACATCTGTGGGATGACTGGTACGTGTGGGAGGGCTGACTGACACGTGTGGGCTGACTGACACGTGTGGGCTGACTGACACGTGTGGGCTGACTGACACGTGTGGGCTGACTGACAAGTGTGGGCTGACTGACAAGTGTGGGCTGACTGACACCTGTGGGCTGACTGACACCTGTGGCTGACTGACACCTGTGGGCTGACTGACACCTGTGGGCTGACTGACACCTGTGGGCTGACAGACACCGGTGGGCTGACTGACACCGGTGGGCTGACTGACACGTGTGGGCTGACTGGTACATGTGGGCTGACTGACACATGTGGGCTGACTGTTGGCTGACTGGTACGTGTTGGCTGACTGGTACGTGTTGGCTGACTGGTAGGTGTTGGCTGACTGGCACGTGTTGGCTGACTGGCACGTGTTGGCTGACTGGTACGTGTTGGCTGACTGACACGTGTCGGAGGGCTGACTGTCACACATGGGCTGATTGTGGGATTGATACACATTGGCTGACACGTTGGCTGACTGGCTGACCTATACGATGGCTGACTGATACACGTGACTGACTGATACACGTGACTGACTGATACACGTGACTGACTGATACACGTGACTGACTGATACACGTGACTGACTGATACACGTGACTGACTGATACACGTGACTGACTGATGCACGTGACTGACTGGCTGACTGTTACACGTGACTGACTGATATAATCTCCCTGAATAATTGTTAAATAGATGTCTGCTAGTCTACCCTCTTGTAAAGATAAAGGCACAAAAAAAACTTCGCCCAATGTGGGGCTCGAACCCACGACCCTGGGATTAAGAGTCCCATACTGTACCGACTGAGCTAACCGGGCTGACAGTCACAACTCGTGTGACTGACACTATGACTGAATTACCCAGCTGACTGATAC
>JASPKP010002263.1:7500-23971 GCA_030674155.1 Stramonita haemastoma
CTTCTTCGTTGTCGTCGTCGTCGTCGTCGTCGCCGTCGTCGTCGTCGTCGTCGTCGTCGTCGTCGTCGTCGCCGTCGTCGTCGTCGTCGTCGAACGCTCAGACAACATTTACTGTTGTCTGTTACATGAGCAAAAATGTGTTGCGTTGCCGTTAAGCGCCTGAGAAATCGGGCCCAGCTCATCGAGCTTCGGGGCGAGAGAGAATATTTATTTTATAAGTCTTTCTGGAAAAAAAAAATTGCAGGGGAATGGACACAGAAGGCAGAAAATAGACAAGAAAGAGGTGACACGAAGAAAAGGAACAAAGCAGAAATAAAGAGAGGGACAGATAAGAGGGGAATTTGTCACTCAGAATTTCCAGAGAGGGGGAGATGCTATTTATATTGATGACAGGCCTACCTACCGGCATCCCCACGGGGGAAAACGAAGACTGAACCCTGAACACACGACTTCTGGCTTTGTGAAAGAATGCATTACCTCTAGCACCCACCATGTGAAGGGGGGGGGGGGGGGGGGGGGGGGAGGGCGGATAGCCTAGTGGTCAGAACATTGCGCTGGCAATTTGAAGACCCGGGTTCGAGTCCGGTCGAGGAAATTTTTCTTCCTGGAGTTAACATCAGTGCTGACTCCACCACTCTCCCCAAAAGTCCTTCGGATGAGACTTTAAACCGAGGCCCCGTGTGCGAACGCACGCAGAACATCTTGCGCACACGTTAAATCCCTGTTCCGCTTTTCGTAAGAGTAGGCCATCGTGTGCCGGTGGGAACAGATGACAATATTTACAAAACTGCATACACACGGGGACCGGATGAAAAAAGCACATGATTGCTTATTCTGTTATCCTCGACATAAAAGAATAAATAAATAAATAGATAAACCATCTGCATCGCGCATATACTAGGAACAAGGTAATGCAGTAGTTCGCCACAGCTTGAAGGAATAAATCGGCAGGGGTGGGTAAGGGGGGGAGACACGGGGGCGGGGGGGGGGGGGGTTATGCTACTCTTGTAAACTTCACTTTAGCGTGTGTGCAAGATGTTCTGCATGGGTTCGCACACGGGACATCGGTTTATAGTCTTATCAGAAGGACTCTGGATGGGGGGGGGGAGGAGGGGAGTCAGCACTGATGTTCAGCTTACTCTAGGGAAATATCCCATTGAAACGGGATTCGAACCCGGGTCAGCAAGTCACGAGCACAAAGTGAGACAAGTTAGCTGACTGTAGTCCACCCTGCTACTTGCAGTCCAGGGATAATGGTATGTAATTATAACAACAACCAGAAACGATGGTGCTAGTACAAAAGAAGACCTGCTCAGTGGCAGCTGATGATTAACTAGCTAAGTCTTCATGCCGGTCGGTCTTTCGGCCTTCAATCTGAGTGAGGTGATTAGGAGGAGCATCAGCAACAGCCTGGCTCTGTGCTCTGTGCCCTATGCTCTATGCTGTGCTCAGCACTTAATAGGCGTAGATATATATGTTCAGTCCTGCCGAAGTCAGGCCACTGTTACGTCATCTTCTTTCATTTTGTTTTGTTTTGTTTTATACTACTTTATGACACAGCAGATTTCTCTGCGTGAAATTCAGGTTGCTCTCTCTCTCTCTGGAAAGAGTGCGTCGCCACAAGTGCAGAGCCATCCTTTTTTTTTCTTTTTTTCCTGTCTGCAACTGTATTTGTTTCCCTATCTAGGGATAGCCTAGTAGTGGTTATAGCGCTGAGCTCCTGACCTTATTTATTTATTTATCTATTTATTCATTTATTCTTTTTTATCGAGGATAATGGAATGAGCACTTACCTGCTTTTTTTACATCCAGTCCCCGTGTGTATGCAGTTTTTGAAAATTTTGTCATCTGTTCCTACCGGCACACAAACAGGATTGAACGTGTGCGCAAGATGTTCTGAATGCGTTCACACACGGGGCCTCAGTTTATAGTCTCATCCGAAGGACTTTTGGGGAGAGTGGAGTCAGCACTGATGTGTGTTAACTCCAGGGGAAAATATCCCTTCGAACGGGAATCGAACCCAGGTCGTCAGATTGCTAGTGCAATGTTCTGACCACTGGGCTATCCCGTCCCCTTACCTTACCTTACCTTACCTTACCTTACCTTACCTTACCTTACCTTAGGTTGCGAGTTCGAGCCACCTCTGAGGCGACTAATCGAGGAGTTGTGCTTACCTCACTCCCCCGAAAATCCCTCGGATTAGATTAAAAACAAAGGTCCGATGTACAAAGACACGCACAGGATCTTTCACAATGTTAAAACCTATTCCGCCTTTTGGAAGAGTAGATTGCTCCGTGCCGGTAAGAACAGATGATAAGATTGGAGAAAATTGGCATGTACACTGGTGTCGTGTTTAGACAGCACCCCCGAGGCCGGAATTAAGGTATCTTAATGCGTGACAAATGGTTGCATACGCGAAAACTCTTCATTGGGAACATCTGAACAATAGCTGAGGAAATATTTTTAAAGCATATTATGTAATAACTGGGAAATTTGAGATTAAGAAAAAGTAGACACCTTCTTCCCTTCTTTTGAAAAAACAACAACACCCTAGCATCTACATGAACCCTACATAGCAGTGGCTATCTTTTTCTTTTTTATTCTTTTCTTTTATATCGAGGATAAGGGAATAAGCACTCATATGTACTTTTTTTTACATCCAGTCCCGTGTGTATGCAGTTTTGTAAATCTTGTCATCTGTTCCCACCGGCACACAATGTCCTTACTCTTACGAAAAGCGGAACAGGATTTAACGTGTGCGCAAGATGTTCCCTAGACAGAAGGCAAAAAACAGGGTGTTTGCTGGTGACGCCTCACTTCATGAGACTGGAACATACGCCATGCCGGCGCTAACAAGGCGGAGCCACCATTTTCCATCCAATAATCACTACTGGTCGTAGAGCTTCTGCTTTATGCCCCCTGAACAAAGGGAAATAATCATAGCCTATAGGTAATGGTGGCGGAGAATAGTTCGGGCTTTCAGGCAGCGGGGAACCCCCCCATCCCCACACTCCCCCCCGCACCAAGATTTTCTATGGAGCTGCCACAGTCTTAGCTATGGCCAATGTTGTTAGCAGTCGCTACAGAAAGCATAAATAGTTTTTCACTGTAGGATTATTTTCTGGCTTCCGATTGGGAGAGGGTTTAGAAAATGTGCGGACCTCTACCTTTGAATGGTAAACCATGGGTGTTCATTCATTCATTCGCTCCATCTGTTTTCTCAGCAGAATCGCTGTTGTTTCATCAGTAGCTTATTTCCTTTGTTTACAGTCTTCTCTAGAGTAGACGTTACGTCACGGGTGAATTCTGAAGATTTCCTGTCTATTATTGCTAGTAATAGTATTATCAATCATCATGCTGTTACTAGTAGAGGTGTACCACTTAGGCCTACGCCACTGCCACAACAACAACTACTACTGATTATGATATTAATAAATGATGATGATGATGATGATGATGATGATGATGATGATGACAATGATATTAATAATAATAATAATGATGATGATGATGATGATGATGATGATGATGATGATGATGATGATGATAACAATAATGGTAATAATAATAATAATAATGATGCTGATGATGATGCAAATAACGATGCTAATAATGCAAATGATAATGCTAATAATGCTAATAATAGTAATGCTAATAATATTAATGCTAAAAATAATGCTAATAATAATATAAATGAGGCTAATAATAACAATGCTAATGATGCTAATGATGGTGCTAATAATGCTAATATTAATGCCAATAATAATAATAATAATAATAATAATAATAATAATAATAATAATAATGATAATGATAATGATAATAATAATAATAATAATAATAATAATAACGCTAATAACAACGCTAATAATACTATTATAATAATGCTAATAATGCTAATGCGGATGGCAGAAGAAGAAGAAGCAGCAGCAGCAGCAGTTGTAGTTACGTTGTAAAAGTTGCAGAAGTAGCAGCAGAAACAAGCAGCAGCAGCAGCAGCAGCAGTAGCAGAGGCAGCAACAACAGCAACAGCAGCAGTAGCGGCACTAGTAGGCTACAGGTAGCATCCCCTTTATCATTCTGCAGTGACACGTCTATTACGCACCAGACTTTTTTCTTGATACACACCATACGTCTTGATCAAGGAGGGGCTCGGTTCAGAATGTTCAGAATCTTAGTTGTATGCTAAGGAAAATGTTGGTAACCATGTCTTGAGTGGGGGAGGTGGGAGGAGAAGGGGTATTAAAACTTCTGGAGTTCCATTAAAGGATGGAAACACAGCAGGAGCTGCTGGGCTTGGTCAGAGACAGATCCCATGGACGCTGAAGTGGTCTGTACGTGAGAGTGGAGTCATCATTCATTCATAGGCATGTGCTTGTGACACAGGGTAAGAATTACCAACACAGCCACAGACAGAAACACCTTTGTCATGAAACAGATCACCGAGTTATGGGGAAGTAAATGAACGATTGCAAGAGTTGGGGGGGGGGGGGGGGTGTATATGTGTGTGTGTGTGTGTGTGTGTGTGTGTGTGTGTGTGTGTGTGTGTGTGTGTGTGTGTGTGTGTGTGTGTGTGTGTGAGAGAGAGAGAGGGGGAGAGAGAGAGAGAGAGAGAGGGGGAGGCAGGGGGGGAGGGGGATTGAAAGCAGTGAAAGACATTATAGAGCCACAACCAGTGGCTGGGTTGTCAGATGGCTGAACTGGCGGCCCGAAAGGCGGTGATTCAATCAGTGCCTAACCGTTCAACTGAAAGCGATTTTCCGCAGAGTTAACTTTCATTCTGATGTTTTCCTTTTTATGTCTAAAGATGATAGTTACTTTCTCCAAGGTAAGGTTGGGGTCAGAAGGGGTAAAAGGCAGACCACCGACATCCTACATTGCCAACATCACTGAGATCAGCAGTCTGGGGGGGTGGGGGGCTACAGGATATTGTAGAACTCAGCAGAGACAGAGAAAGATGGCGAACCCTGGTAGCATTGCGTGGAGCTCCTACCGACCCCAGGGGGGCGATGGAGACAGTGGAGTTGAGTTGAGTAATCCTTTATCAGTCTCTCAGATGGAACTGTCCAACGAGATCCTTTGTGCGTGTGTGTGTGCGTGCGTGCGTGCTTGCGTGCGCGCGCGTGCGTGTGTGTGTGTGTTTTAAACTTATGACATTTTATTTTTTATTTTTACTTTTATTTTATACCAGTTTATGTGACATCTTGTTGTAAAAAAAAAACCGTGTCTGCGTTAGCGGGCAAGAAGGCCAGTACTGACCATGACTGAGACTGACACAAGAATATTCACCCAGCACTAAAACACCCGAGTGCTTTTGGAAACACAAGGAATGATACAGCTGATAAAGCATCTAATATATGTGGATTCCTCAGTCCATGTCCTGTATGCTTATGAAATAATATGCTTACTGCATCACACCCCACAGCAAAATTAAAACTGAAACCCCAACAAAAGACAAATGACTTATACTGTCAAATTTCATACTTCTGAGCTTTTAAAATGTAAAATAAGCGATGGTTAGGCGACAAGCAAGCTTTTCTTTTCTTTTTCTTTTCTTCTTTTATATCGACGATAATGGGATAATCACATCTTGTGCTTTTTTTACATCCAGTTCCCGTGTGTATGCAGTTTTGTAAATGTCATCTGAGCTTTGCATATCGTGGTGGACAACTCTGTAATTTTTTGTTGTATTTTCAAGTGTAGGTCATGTTTATCACGTCATGCCACTATGCTACATTTCCGTGCACCACCCCCAACGGGAAAGGGGCTGTATCTTTATTTTAGTAAAAGTCTTGGGAGTTTATCCCCCCTGGTCAAATTTTGTGACGTACGTGCTCGTTTTGGGGGCTGACCAAGAGGTCTATGTTTACAGTGGGGTCTGTTGAGTGTTCTACATTTTCATTATAACCCACGGCTGGAAAGAGGGAGACAGGAAAAACCCGGCCACTACCACCCACGTAACAGTCTGGTCTGCGACAGCTGTGGCAGAGACTGCATGCCGGCCATATAGGGGGTTCAACTGCCCAGCCACTCCAGACGGGGTTTTTTTTTCCTAATAAGAATGAAGTAAAAGAGAGCGCATTGAGAGAGGAAGCCCGCAACTGCTTAGTCATGATGGTGCGGTGTTCAGTGTTTCCTGTTATAATCCAGCCGAGATGCCAGTCACCCCCTAGGAAGCCTCCACGCAAAGAACTAGAACACTTTGGGGCCGGACGCAGACTGAATCCGGTGTCTACTGTAGTGATGATTATCACTTTGCCCCCCACCCCCTCAACCCCCACCCACCCACCTCCCCTACGATAGTCTGCCAGGAATTCTCAGGCATTGAGGCTTTGACTCCATCTCCCCCACAGAATTGACAAGGAAGGGGATGATGTCCAAATTGACATCACACTTGAGGCTAAGTATCATTATGAGGGCTGCGAGTTTATTTTGAGTGGAGTTGGGTTCAGCTGGAGATATTGTCTGTTAGTGTGTGTACGCGTGTGTGTGTGTTGGTTTTTTAAAAGTTTTCTTTGAAATAGCTGTGATTTGGGGAGTTTTCTCAGTGAGGGGTGTATTTGTTGACTTGTTTTGAGGTTTTGTGGGGGGGGGGGGGGGGGTTTGGGGGGGTTGTTATTTTGTCTTCATATCAAGCAGATACAGCCAAGTGTGTGCGGCAGCTAGCGGAATTGTTAAAAAATAGGGACCTCAGTCATTATATAATTATGCATCCTTCCCCCCCCACCCCACCCCCCACCCCGCTCAGCGTCTCAATTCTGTTTGCCATAATACTCTAGACAACGAAACAGCTACGTGAGAGATCTCCTAACTCATGTCACTTCTTCCCTATGGTTTTTTCATCATTGATGATAGATTTTGTTTCAAAAATATCCTATATGAATATGATTTTTAAGAATTAAAAAAATGCTACATTTTGATTTTTTTTTGTCTTCTGAATGCATTGATATGGCACATAAAAGTTGGTCTTCACCTACACATTTTATAACACTGTGATAATGACTGCTTGGTTAGTGAACATTGGGGGATGGGACATGACAGCTAGGCAGTCAGAGCACTCACTCTCCCCAAGCTAGGGTTAAGCAGCGTTGAGTGCGGTGGCCTCGCAAATGAGAACCAGTTCGTACACCTTTGCTTCAGCAGTCCTTCCGTTCACCCAGCTGTAAATGGGTACCTGCCCTCTTTAGGGCCATGGAAGGTAAAGCAGCGAGGGAGAGGAGGTGGGGTGAGCGCCACCCACAATATGCTGGCCCCCTAGAGAGGCCGAGGTCTCTGGCACCTTGCTCACCAGTGACCGCGTAAGTGATGATGTATGTTTGTCTTTACCTTCATTGCAAAGTGACATAATATGAAAACTTCAAACTGTTGGTTGAAAATCAAGACATGTTGATGTTACTGAGTAACAGACACAGGAACATGGTCAGCACACGCCATTGGTTTCGACAGGGTATTGGATTAGAGAATAGTCCGTGAAGCATCCTCAAGTATAACTCTTATGTTGATTTTTGTGCAGTGTTTATAGAACAGTTTACATCCAGTGCCCCTTCTATGGGAAGACGCTGAACAGAAATGCTCTTATTGATGATGATGATGATGATGATGATGATGATGATGATGATGATGATGATGATGATGATGATGATGATGATGATGAGACTATGGAAATATGCTGTCTTAGGACGACTCAGCTGGTCTGTGTTCTAGCCTCTGTTTATACATGATATCACAGCGTCCATCACGTCCCTATCACACACTACCTGCGCTCCTAATCACCGATAGTTCCTTCAACACTTTCAATTTGTACAGTAGACCATACCCAACGGTTAAGTCCCTCAATTGATCTGAAAGTAAAACACATTTAACCCAACTATGTGTGTGAAGTCGACAGTGACCGAACCCCCTCCCTCTCCCCTGCTCCCTTCAAATGTATCTTCATCTGATGAGAATTGGTTTCGTATTTCCAGATAAGGGGTATATGCGTGGCATATTTCATATACCCCACAATGCAGCTGCAAAAGCATTCCGTCACTACATACCTAACCTACCGCTCAGCGAGTATTTTTGTTTTCTCATCAATTACCAAACACTGACACTCGCTACGAGAGTTTTAACATGCATTCTTGATTTTCGATATACCTGCTGTCTACACGTTCAAGGTGGATTAAGACTTCAGCAGACTTACACTAAAAGGTAAACTTCTGGTTCACGAATCACTCGCAACACTCTCATTTGCCAATGATGCACAGACGAGCTTGTAGCTTGCAGACAAGCAGTTTTGGAACCATCATAAAGACAAGACAATGGCAGTGTCCACTGGCTCCTGTGCTGGTCAATCTGCGTGCGTTAGGGGTGGAACAATGGGGATCAAATCCCCCCTTCCATTTAGCCAGACCCGGGTCAAAAGCTGTGTCCGTTGGTGATTTAAGCTAAGTGCCAAGGCCCTACATTGAAATGTTGTTAGGATTTAAACTGCTGTGTTCAGATTGCCTCTAGCCATGACCAGATCTGAGCATAACAACCTGAAGCAAATCGTCTTAAGCCGGAGTATGGCCGCCTGTATGGTGAGGTACTTTGGGAATAGTCATACAGGCACAGGTCTCATCCAGTGTTAACTTATAATCTCACAGTGATTACCAGATGGAAGAAATGAGGCAGAATGCCCAGTCTGGGTGACTACCACGCCCCCCCCCCTCCCGGCGTTAAACCATCCACATTTCCTGGCAGGACCATAGAACCAAGGCGTTAGTGTAGCAAGAGGGGATAACTGGTCATGAAAGCAGGGCCTCAGAAACCCCTTCTGACTATTTTGTTTATTTTATTTCATTTCATTCTTTTATATCGAGGATAATGGTATAAGCACTCTTGTGCTTTTTTTACATCCAGTCCCCGTGTGTATGCAGTTTTGTAAATGCCATCTGTTCCCACCGGCACACGATGGCCTACTCTAACGAAAAGCGGAACAGGATTTAACGTGTGCGCAAGATGTTCTGCGTACGTTCCCACACGGGGCTTCGGTTTGTAGTCTGATCCGAAGGACTTTTGGGGAGAATGGAGTCAGCACTGATGTTAACTCCAGGAGAAAATTCTCCTCGACCGGGGATCGAACTCGGGTCGTCAAATTGCGAGCGCAATGTTCTGACCGCTAGGCTATCCCGTCCCCCGGCCGTGTATTAGTGAGGCAATGACTATTGTGAAGAGGAGGAAGCTGGTTTGGCTTGGTCACGTCACACATTATAACCCTCTTGCCAAGAATATCCTACAGGGGACATCTTAGAGAGAAAGACACAGGGGCAGACAGATGAAGAACTGGATGAAGCACATCAAAGACTGGGGGAGTCTGCTGCATGGGTAACAGCATGCCCTCCATACTTACTTTCCCAGGCTTTGCGCTCTAGAGCCTGGAGCGCATCTCCATAGTCTTCCGAGACTGACGGATGCCTACCATTATCATGCAGCAGCTTATATATACAAACAATATTTCAACATTCGTATTGGTCATTGCCTTTCCAATGGATCATTCCAGTGGCGTGGAGAGGGGGATCTGCTGCACGGGAAACAGCTTGCCCTTCATACTTACTTACCCAGACCTTTGCGCTCTAAAGACTAGAGCGCAACTCCATAGTCTTCCGAGACTGATGGGTGCCTACTACTACTATTTCAACATTAAATTTTGGACTAACTTCCTGCATCAACAATTTTTTAATAATTACATTCTAAATCGCTTCCCGACTTCTTTCCATTTTTCTTTCTTTCTTTAATTTTTGTGCAAGCCTTTCCCAGCTGTCAAAAGTTCATGTCCGTGGTTTTCATGTCACGCTTGCACGCATCCTCCGGATGAGACTATAAACTGCAGAACAGCTTGCGCTCACGTTAAAACCTGTTCCGCTTTTCGGAAGAGTAGGCCATTGTGTGATGGTGAGAACGGATGACGAAATTTACAAAACTGCATACACATACGGACTGGATGTCTTCTTCTTCTTTCTCATGACCGGAACGGTCGTGGAGGAGACATGAGAGACGATTCTGCAGCCAGCCGTCGCCATCCAGCCCTGTCCTCCGCCTTCCGAATGAGTGTTGGACTGTCCAGGCGGGTCCACTCCTTGATGTTATCCATCCAGCTTTTGGTTTGTCTGCCTCGGCGTCTGCCACCTTTTAGCGTTCCTTGTAGGACTGTCTTGGGGAGGGTGTTGTGGCGTGTGACATGGCCGAACCATGCCAGCTTCCTTTTCTTGACAGTGGCTAGTAGGGGTTCCTGAGGACCAGGACTGGATGTAAACAAAAAAAAATAAGAAGCACATGAGTGCTTATTCTGTCATCCTCTAAATAAAAGAATAAAGAAAAGAAGCGAAGAAGTTAGTGCTGGAGGGCCAGAAGGTAGATGTCTTGCTGTCAGTTCACCATGCAGAATACTCTCACAGGTCTTCTCCAAAAGTGCGCTAACTCAATGATCCATCGCATACACAATCGTCACAGCAACATTCTCAGACATGCTTCCGAGAGATTGTTGTTTTTTGGGTTTGTTTGTTGTTGTTGAAACACTGTACTCTTGCTTCGTACTTTAGTGAGGGAATGTCATATTCTCTGTCCTAATGTGTGTACGACTTGATCACCTCTTGCACTCATCAACGTCATGGCATTCACACTCCTTTGTACAGCAGCAAACTGCAAAGCTGTGCCTACACTTCAGCTGAATTAAGCGCGCGTGCGCGCGCACACACACCACACAACCACACACACGTATACACACACACGTATACACACACACGT
Source organism: Stramonita haemastoma (assembly GCA_030674155.1). NCBI lineage: Eukaryota > Metazoa > Mollusca > Gastropoda > Neogastropoda > Muricidae > Stramonita > Stramonita haemastoma. The sequence continues at coordinate 18,268 of JASPKP010002263.1, forward strand.
ATACACACACACACACACACGTATACACACACAGTAAACACACACAGTAAACACACACACACACACACACACACACACACACACACACCACACACACACACACACACACACACACACACACACACACACACACACACACACACACACACACACACACACAACACACACACGTTAAACCCTGTTCCGCATTTCTAAGAGTAGACCATTGTGTACCGGTGGGAACAGACGACAAGATTTACAAAACTGCACACACACGAGAACTGGATGTTAAAAAAAAAACCCACACGAGTGCTTATTTCATTATCCTCGTTATAACAGAGTAAATAAATAAAATAAATAAATAAATATATAGTAAAACACACACACGCACATGCTCACACACATACATACACACACATATTATATATATATATATATATATATATATATATATATAATCATATATATATTCATATTTAGATATATACATATACATACATGCATACATACATAATATATGCATACATACATACATACATAAATACATATATTCAGTGATTATACATTACACATATACAGATATATATAGAGAGAGATATATATATTATGCATACATATTTTTTCTTTTGCTATTTATGGATATATATATATATATAATATATATATATAATATATATATATATATATATATATATATATATATATTATATTATCACATCTTCTGTCTTTCTCTCTCTATAATCATATATGTATGTGTATTCTCTCTCTCTCTCTCTCTCTCTCTCTCTCTCTCTCTCTCTCTCTCTCTCTCTCTCTCCCCTCTCCTCTCTCTCTCTCTCTCTCTCTCTCTCTCTCTCTCTCTCTCTGCATATAGATAGATAGATAGATAGATAGATAGATAGATAGATAGATAGATAGATAGATAGATAGATAGATAGATAGATAGATAGATAGATAGATAGATAGATAGATAGATAGATAGATAGATAGATAACACAGGTGTCAGACACAAATTCGGCTGAAGGCAATACTAATAGCGATTTACATTTAAAAACTAAAAGCGAAGTATGGAATCGTTGGTTCTGCCGACACACTGTGAATTAAATTATCGTCTTTTGCATTAAATTATGAAAAGATACAGGGGGGTCATTGTTGAAAAATCTCCTCGAACGGGAATCGAACTCTACACACACACACACACGCACACACTCACTCACACACACACACACACACACACACACACACACACACACACACACACAACACACACACACACACAACACAACACACACACACACACACACACACACACACACACACACACACACACACACACACACACACACACACACACACACACACAGGGAACGAAGCTAGTTATGTTGGCTTGAAGACTATACACGTACATACATTTATGTAACAGAAAACGAAAAAAGAAATTCTACTTTCTGAGCGTAATGGTATATTATGTACACAGACTTTTTTTCATCTATCTCTCGGTGGAAAAAAAACAAACATGGAGCGAGGTCGGGGTTAGAGGAACCAAACTGGACATAATTTAAAAAAAAAAAAAAAAAAAAAAAGGGGGGGGGGGATGAGGAGCGGAAGGGGAACAGAGATATGTAGGGTAAGGGGAGGGAGGAGAGGGACGTATGTAAGGACAAAAAGACCTTCAGAACCTTAATGGATATTTATTTATTTATTTGTTTATTTATTTATTTATTTATTTACTTACTTATTTACTTATATATTTATTCATTTATTTTTATTCTCTTACATCGAGGATAATGGATTCAGCACTCAAGCGCTTTTTTTTACATCCAGTCCTCGTGTGTATACCAGTTTCGTAAATCTTGTCATCTGTTCCTACTTGCACACAATGGCCTACTCTTTCTAAAAGCGGAACAGGGTTTAACGTGTGCGCTAGATGTCCTACTTGCGTTCGCACACGGGGCCTTGGTTAATAGTCTCATCCGAAGGACTTTTGGGGAGAGTGGAGTCTGCACTATTGTTAATTCCAGAGGAAAATATCCTCCTGAACCAGAATCGAACCCGGGTCGTCAAATTCCAAGCGCAATGTTCTAACCACTAGGCTATTCCGCCCCCATATACAGAGACCGAGGCAGTTACTGGCCAATTAATGTGGTTATGTGGGGGTAGATACAGAAGCTGTGGTAATGGTGGTGGTAAGAGGTGGGGGTGGGGGGGGGGGAGGGGGGGGCGGGGGTGAGCAGGAGGTGGAGGTATGTTTTAAAAACGCAGCGTATAAGAATGGATGCATGTTTACGTGGGTGTATAGACTCAAGGTTACGAGCCACTGGATTATATGATTGTTCATGTTGAAGAGCGTGATCAACCTCTTAGAGGAGGAGGAAGTGGAGGGGCTGGAGAGGGGGGGGGGGGGTAAGGGGGAGTGAGGGGGGGGGGGGAATGAGAGGTCGGAGATGAGGTAACAATACGTAGTTTGCGGCTAATGTGAACCGTCTGTGTGAATAACGCCTCCGAACACGATGCAGTTTTATAATCTATTAATCGACGTCTGTGTGTGTGTGTGTGTGTGGGGGGGGGGGATAGGGGTGGTGAGTGGTGGGTGGTGGTGGGTGGTGGTGGTGGTGGTGGTGTGGTGTGTGTGTGTGTGTGTGTGTGTGTGTGTGTGTGTGTGTGTGTGTGTGTGTGTGTGTGTGTGTGTCCCCTTCTCAAAGTCGCAAGGTCGGGTGTCTTTTTGCTTTTTTAAACGTTATGAAATATTCAACATTGTATTACCAAAAAATCAGGTGTTAAATGTTATGAACTACAACAAAAAAAATTACAAACGTGACCTAAAAATTGATAAAGTTCACGTGAGGATAAAGTTGCTCTCATCTCCCCCTGAGCCCAAAACGTTTCCCCAACCCACTAGACCGTAAGTGGTGGTCCGGGTGCTAATCTTTCGAATTACACGATAAACTGAGATCCCGTGTGCTACGCACATTTAGCGCAGATAAAAAATAATTTTAAAAAAACTAACAGCAACAAGAGAGTTGTCCCTGGCAAAATTCTGTAGAAAAAAAAAACACGTTCTGATAGGGAATCAAATACACATGCAGACAAGAAAAATAAAACAATAATGGGTGGCGCTACTCTTGTGGCAACGTGGGAGAGTAACTCGAATTTCACGACGAGAAATTTACTGTGACTTAAAGTGGTATATAGAGAGAGAGAGAGAGAGAGAGAGAGAGAGAGAGAGAGGAGAGAGAGAGAGAGAGAGAGAGAGAGAGAGAGAGAGAGAGAGAGAGAGAGAGAGAGAGAGAGAAGAGAGAGAGAGAGAGGAGAGGAGAGAGAGAGGAAGAGAGAGAGAGACAAGGCAAGGCAAGGCAAGGCAAGGCAAGGCAAGGCAAAGTATTTTATTCGAGGATAATAGATAAGCACTCGTGTGCTTTTTTACATCCAGTCCCCGCCCTTTTCAGGGATACATCAAGATGAAAAGATACTAAACAATAAAATTTTACGCAGTACCAAGCAACACACAAGAACAAGGACACTATATATAATAAGGTAATAAAAATGCACTCGATCAGAAGACAAAATCAGAAGTCACAATAAAAAGATTTTGATTATGGAAGAACAGAAAAGTGTTAATAGGTAAAGAGCAAACAAGAGAACAAGATGAAATAAACAACTGGAAACATCAATCCACCACCATCTATCAAAAGTTATACATGTGATATAAATCATACATTTGGATAAACGGGGGGAAACTTTTTTTAACTAATATTGGAGGGGGGGGAGAGATACTGCCAATAAAAATTAAAAAAAGAGAGAGAGAGAGAGAGAGAGAGAGAGAGAGAGAGAGAGAGAGAGAGAGAGAGAGAGAGAGAGAGAGAGAGAGAGAGAAGAGAGAGGAGAGAGAGAGAGAGAGAGAGAGAGAGAGAGAGAGAGAGAGAGAGAGAGAGAGAGAGAGAGAGAGAGAGAGAGAGAGAAGAGAGAGAGAGAGAGAGAGAGAGAGAGAGAGAGAGAGAGAGAGAGAGAGAGAGAGAGAGAGAGAGAGAGAGAGAGAGAGAGAGAGAGAGAGAGAGAGAGAGAGGAGAGAGAGAGAGAGAGAGAGAGAGAGAGAGAGAGAGAGAGATGAGAGAGAGAGAGAGAGGAGAGAGAGGGAGAGAGAGATGAGAGAGAGAGAGGAGAGAGGAAGAGAGAGAGAGAGAGAGAGGAGAGAGAGGGGAGAGAGAGAGGAAAAGGGGAGAGAGAGAACAACAGGAACGTTATTGAATTTTTGAATTGTCGAAACTTCTGAAGGACCGAAAACAGTGATTACTCAGATCAATTCAACACGTCACAGAGGTCAGGCGGGAGATAAGGAATTCATCATGCAGTTCCTTACCTTTTTATCTGCCACATGACGTAACTTCCGAATCTTAACAAGACTGCACTGAAACTAAAATGCACGAATAGGCCCAATCAAAATGCTGTGTCAGTTATTGATGTCAGCTAATTGCCTACACTAAAATGCTGTTATGTTTGTTGTAAAATGTGTTTGAGATTGCCTTCAGCCATAACAAGCTCTTAACATTATAACAACCAACACTCTCCTTTAAAGGAGAGAAAAATCCTCTGGAGTCGGTGTATGGTTGCCTGTATGGCGAGGTACTTGAAAACAAGTCATACTTGCAAACTTCTCTTTCAGTGTGCATGCAGTTTCAATCCCACAGTGATTCCCAGGTGGGATGGTAAGTGAGTCAGAGAGCACATTCTGACTGACCCCGGAATGTTAACGCTGGGGGAACGCACCACACCACCACCCACCACCACCACAACAACAACAACAGATGCACGAACGGTCAACCACCCATCCACGACGCAACTACGCTGAACCCTAGACAGCCTGGGGCCTACCCCGAGAATGCGGGAAAAAAGAGGAGGTGGGGGGGGGGGGGGGGGGGGGTCGGAGAACTGAACTGAAGGAAGACAACTTAGGCTCAGCTATTGTCAATGTGATGCTGTCCATGCTGCATGCACTGGCAACAGGAATTAGAACGCCTTTTTCTTAGTTGGCTTCTAGTCTTATGTACATTCCACACCTATTAAATTTTGGTGAATGACAGGTTAACGATTTAAGACATGGTATGGTATGGTATGGTATGGTATGGTATGGTATGGTATGGTATGGTATGGCATGGCATGGTATGGTATGGTATGGTATGGTATGGTATGGTATGGTATGGTATGGTATGGTATGGCATGGTATGGTATGGTATGGTATGGTATGGTATGGTATGGTATGGTCTGGTATGGTCTGGTCTGGTATGGTATGGCATGGTATGGTATGGTATGGTATGGCATGGCATGGTATGGTATGGTCTGGTCTGGCATGGTTATGGTATGGTATGGCATGGTATGGTATGGTCTGGTCTGGCATGGCATAGTATGGTGTGGTCTGGTCTGGCATGGCATGGTGTGGTATGGTCTGGTCTGGCATGGCATGGTATGGTATGGTATGGCATGGCATGGCATGGCATGGTATGGTATGGTATGGCATGGTATGGTATGGTATGGTATGGCATGGCATGGTATGGTATGGCATGGTATGGTATGGTATGGTATGGCATGGCATGGTATGGTATGGTATGGTCTGGTCTGGTCTGGCATGGTATGGTATGGCATGGCATGGTATGGTATGGTCTGGTCTGGCATGGTATGGTATGGTATTGTTTGTCAGCAGAATATTAGGACGCACGTACTAACTCCCCCC
>JASPKP010002264.1:0-23968 GCA_030674155.1 Stramonita haemastoma
ACTGGAACTGTACCCCGATGGGTCGACAGCGGTGATGGTGGCACAAGTTGTAGAACCGAATTTTGAGAGAGCCACAGCACTTGGAGGCTTTATTTGCCAGCGCAGAGTAGAAGACTTCGTTGCCATTTTGGATGAAGCAGGAGGAGGAATAGTGGAAAAGATGTCACAGTAGCAGGCTCCTGAAATATATGTTACAAACTTTGTTGCATATTATGTGTCCTTCAGCGTGTGCGTTTGGAAGCGTGTATATATACACGCATGCAGTAGGTAGTCATTTATACGGGGGGCATGGGTACAGACATGTGTACGCACGCATGCACATGTGCACGCTTGTACGCGCGCGCACACACAACCACACACCACACATCACACACACACTCACTCACTCACTCACTCACATCACTCACTCACTCACTCACTCACTATAGACCTCTATTATGTGAGGACACGACACTACGCGATACGATGTAACTCAACCTTAAGTGTTACCTTGCTTTGGCTAGAGTGAAGCAAAATAGATGCTTAACGTAACAACCTTTGAATGATTGTATCAAACTAAATATCGAGTTAATGTGGGAACTGTAAAAACATTTAGTACCAAAGAAACCCTCCAGGAAAAGAATGAAATTAATCTGCCAAATAATACGACAGAGAGAAAAAGTTGAAACGTTTAAGAGCGTTTTCCTCAAAGCGTTTTGTTGATGAGAACACCTTCGCACACAAACAAATTACGCATAGTTTTGAAGAAAAAGAAATTTATTTTATTGGGTGGAGGAAAGAAGAATTCCGAAGAAGAATTTCGAATAAGGAGAACAAGAACAAGAAGTACAAGAACAACAAGAAGAACAAGAAGAAAAAATATTTCGAAGAAAACAACAACAACAACAACAACAACAACAAGGAGGAGACCCCCCCAAAAAAGACGAAAAGAAGAATAAATAAAATAAAAGATGAAAACATCTAACGGCAATGGCAACAAAGAACAAAAACAAAACCCAGAAAAAATGAACTCTTCCAACAACAACACCCCCACCCCCCCAAATCAAAATTCACAAGAACAACATGTATCATACTTCTTTCCAATAACCTTTATATAAAAGAAAAAAAATCTTTTAAAAACAAAACGACCACATTACTAACATCACACACAAAAAAAAAACCCACTACGCCACCAGTAGCTTTGTCTTGGCAGCAGCCGCGGTTTCTGCGGTAGCAGCAGGAGGACTTGGACAGAGCTTTGCGATACAGGTTACATCTCCTCCGCCACCTGTGTGCCCAGACTTGCAGACTGACAACCGTCAGCAGCACGCATACAAGAAGCAGCTTCATCCTGCAAAAAAATAAAAAATAAAAAATGCCACAAGGTGGGGGGATTTCCAAAAAGAAACAGCCAAGTTCGGCAACTGTTCCGAGGTTCCCTGGTCAAACTTACGTCCCTTCTCTGTCTAGTCCCGACGAGGTTACTTAGCAGATGGTAGGTAGGGAATAATCTTCGAAGGGAGAAGGCATGTTGTATGGCTTTATATAGAAGTGATTGAGACCTGCTTATTGTGTAAACAAAAAGAGATGAAAGGAAATCTATATGAGAAGTTGTGTGTTGTGGGGTGTGTGTGTGTGTGTGTGTTTTGTGTGTGTGGTGTGTGTGTGTGTGTGTGTGTGTGTGAGTGTGTGAAGGGTTTACCACCTGTACCACCTGCAACATTGCAGGGGCACAAAAGTACTGCCTGGCTTCAAAAGTAGGACAAAGTGACACAAAACACCCTTAAAAGAAAAGAAAGAGGTTCGGGAAGGTCAGGGAAAAACTGTTTGATGAAGCCAATATCATTTTTTTCTGAAGTATTCTCCCATACATGAATGAGTTTTTCAGCAACATGATCTAAGCTGAAAACTCCCTCCTTGGCGTCTTTTCTGTTCACAACCTTGTGTTTTAATCAACAGAGTCCAGTTTCCAAGAGTAAATGTAAACATTACATTGAACTTTTAACCTCTAAATAGTAACCTTCAGAGTAATTTTTTCTTTGACGCGTTTTGGTGGGGTGGAGAGGGGAAGAGGGGGCGAGAGGGAGGTGTGATATTGCATTTGTTAGTGAAAGCTTGTGCAATATGTTGGTAGACATACGCAAAAAGCGACCGTAGTCACGAAGTTTATTTATTTTTTTCTTTCGTCCTTTTTTTTTCTTTGTGTTTTGCTTTTGCAGCGTCATCTCCTGTGACGTTTGTTCTGTGTTCCCATGTCACTCATTTCAATCTCTCTGCACCAGCCATACCTAGATCGTTATGCACCATTCTCAAGATCAGAAGTCCACATGGAGCCAATTAATGTCAGGCCGCCGCTAGGCCACCAACCAAATAGGCCCTTGGCCTACACTGCTGCTCTTTGGTGGTGTTCAGCCGGTACCTGTTCTGGGTTAGTATGTCAAAGCACCAGCCACTAAGCCCCCCCTCCCCCCCCCCCCCCCTATTGATGACCAAAGAGAGCTTCCCAAAGTGAATGAGACACCATCCACCCAAGATGGCAACACAACAATGTTCCCCCCAACAAATTATTTTTTTTCTGTGAACCTGCAACGCCGAAAGCTTTGACGCTAACTCACCACAAGCACAGAAGTGTTTGAGAGTCGGAAACCGACGTCCCTAGGAGATCAGAGCATCTTGGGCCACCGACTAGGAGAAATTATCTTTTATTGCATGACGACAAAAGATGTGATTAGTCTGCTCTTGCTTCCTTTTATGATGTCAGTAGGATGTTCTGTCGATCTATCTACCATCCTGCTAAGCAAAATAGCATTCATGTTTCTTCAAAAACTGTCTCTGATTCGTTGGTCCCGACTACTCTTCTCTCATGGTGACCTCAGTTTCGGTTTTCTAGTTACCTCTGCGCCAATGGTGAGTTTGTATTAAAGCATTTCCAGGATTGGAGGTTCCCGGGTAAAAATAAGATATTTGGGGAAATTTGATAGTGATCGCCATCCCGGGTGGGTGCCTCACTCAGTCTGACCAAAGACTGTACCCGCTGACTCCGCGACTGGGCTATTATTTTCGTCATCAGAGAGCTTAGTAGGTGGTGCCCTGCATATGCTAGCTTAAAGAAGGCGCAGCTTATCACAGCTAAAATTACTCAGCAGTGCAGGGCACATATTATGGCTGGTGGCTATACAGCAGCCTGACATTGACAGGCTCCCTGTGGATATATATCCTGAGGATGCAACATGATAATTTTGGGTGTGGCTGGGGAGGGGAGATCGAAATGAGCGGCGTGTGAACAACAGGACAAGAATGTAATAAAAGTCGAGGCAGCAATTTAAACAAAACAAAACGAACATGCTTGTATATGTATATTATGGAGTATAGTGAACATTATTATTTCTGTTAAGTAATTTCTGTTTATATATATATATATATATATATATATTATTTCTGTTAAGTAATTTATGTTATATATATGTTATATATATATATGTATATATCCTAACCTAACTTGCATTCCTTCCTTCAAAAATCTGACATAAAAATTCATCTTTGCCTGTGTTGTGCTGCAACACACATGGGATACAATCGGGACACACACACACACACACACACACACACACACACACACACACACACACACACACACACACACACACACACACACACACGAATACCTGTTAGCCAGCCAAACCTTTCTATCATCAGAAATGACATGTACAAAGATCCATGCATACATAAAAGGACATGGACACAAACGTACAAAGCATATGTTCACATAGCAGGTTTATCAACATTAACACCTGTTCCCGAGACAGAAAAAAAATCAACATTGTTTATTTAACAGCGAGGTATTCATGTAATCTCTGCCACATGACATGCAGCTTAGTTTCTTCCAAAATGATAGCAAACTTACAAAGGAAAGTGATTTGAAGAATTTGTGGGAAACTTATTTCTTCTTCTTCTTCTTCGAATGCTCAGACAGGAAGTATTGTCATTCATATGAGCGGAAATGCCTTGCGCTACCGCGAAGCACTGGACAAGATGCTTATTCCATTATCATCGATATAAAAGAATAAATAAATGAATAATAAATAAATAAACAAAATAAACAAAGCAGGCCCAGTGCATCCTACTTGGGTGCAGGAGAGAATTATTCAATCTCTCTGGAAGAAAGACAGAAGAATGGACCAAGGAGGCAGAAAATAGACAAGAAGGAGGTGACAGGTAGAAAAGGATCAAGGCAGAAACGAAGATATGGATAGAAAAGAGGAAATTCCGAGCACAGAACTTCCAGGAGGTGGGGAAGCTATTTTAGACTGACAAGCATTTTGAATCTTTGGTGTTTGTTTTTCATGTTAAGGCTTTTTTTTTTTTAATGCGGGATTTTTTTTTTCGTTCCTCGGCTTGAGCTCTGAGGTTCACCCGTGATGAGCATTTTTTGTATGCGACTGTTATTGTGCAGCATGGAGGTAGCAGCATTCTGACTTCGGGAATGATCTCGAAACACGACATCATTGTGCATGCGTTTTCATGTATATGTGTGTGTGTGTGTGTGTGTGTGTGTGTGTGTGTGTGTGTGTGTGTGTGTGTGTGTGTGTGGTGTGTGTGTGTGTATATATATATGTGTGTGTGTGTGTGTGTGTGTGTGTGTGTGTGTGTGTGTGTGTGTGTGTGTGTGTGTGTGTGTGTGTGTGTGTTGATGCCGTGGCCTGATTTCATTATCTGTTTAACACTTGACATGTCCGCTCCTTGTTTCTCTTTCATCATCTCTGTCTGTACCTGTATCTGTCTATCTAATTCCATCTGTATGTTTTTCTGTCTCTGTTTGTCTATCTATCTGTCTGTCTGTCTGTCTGTCTGTCTATCTATCTATCTGTCTGTCTGTCTGTCTGTCTCGTCTGTCTGTCTGTCTGTCTCTCTCTCTCTCTCTGTCTCTCTCTCTCTCTCTCTCTCTCTCTCTCTCTCTCTCTCTCTCTCTCTCTCTCTCTCTCTCTCTCTCTCTCTCTCTCTCTCCCTCTCTCTCTCTCTCTCTCTCTCTCTCTCGTGCTGCAATATCTACGGGAGATGATAGGAGTCTGTAGTGAAAGAGACCCTAATGATGGCAAAGTTTAGGAGGACATGAAAGTAACAATTTCAGCTGAGAGTACTGGGCATAGGTCTTTTCTCTTTGGTTGTATTCATCAGTTATTGGATTTACAAACGTACACGCTTTTGGTACCCCTATGATTGCCCGGGCATATTAACTGAATGAAGGACTGACAATTCCTTTTCCACTGTGTGCCTGTAGTAAAGAAAACCGGACAGGCGAGCACAACCTTCAGAGGTGCACGTTATACAGCGACCTGAGGAAGATTGTGTGGCTGACGGAGATAACCCTACAGACCAAGGTGTAAGGTCCGTGAGAGGAGCTGGAAAGGACATGCCATTATTTTCCCCGGACGGACACATCTGATGGTGTAAAATGCGAACGAGAGAAGAAGAAGAAGGATTGACTATCATTTTTCTTGACTTTGACCTGACGAGATTGTTAATTCATTTGTTCATCTAATCAATTATTTATCTTTTATTCACTGTATTCATTTTTTTTTTTTATTCATGTGAGTATGTATGTATGTATGTATGTATGTATGTATGTATGTATGTATGTATGTATGTATGTATGTATGTATGTATGTATGTATGTATGTATTCATTCATATATCTATTCTTTTTTTTTTGCGGGAATAAAGGAAAATGCTGCCATGTGCTTTTTTTCTATATCCAGTCCATGCATGCATGCAGTTTTGTAAATGTTGTCATGCATTCCCACCGGCACAAAAGGCCTACTCTTCCAAAAGCCAGAACAGGTTTTAAAGTGTGGACAGGATGTTTTGTGCACCTTCACACACGGGGGCCTCGGTTTATAGCCTCATCCCTTAGATTACAGTAATTTACTACGAGTAGACCACCAGCGATAATGCAATCATTTGAAGCTTACGTGTGTGTGTGTGTGTGTGTGTGTGTGTGTGTGTGTGTGTGTGTGTGTGTGTGTGTGTGTGTGTGTGTGTGTGTGTGTGTGTGTCTTATCTGTAGTTTTAATATTATTATTATTGTAGTAGTAGTCGTAACAGTAGTGGTAGTAGTAGTTTCATTATAAGGCAAACAAAACGGAAACCCCTTGCGACCAGGCTGACACAAGAGTGCTAAGAACGAGTGTCCTTTCTTTCATCCTCCAGCCAAAGTATGATGTGAGAGAAAGGAGCACGCACCAGACAGGTGCCCGTGAACACAGCGTAATATTTCAATACAGCACAGGAGACAGCTCGATAAATTACCGCACTGACGTAACTGCTTTCATCTCCACCTCCTGTTCCCCCTCTTCATCCCACTTGTTTGTCCCACGTACGTAAATACGCGAGCATGTACATAATTATGAAGCAGGAACACACACACACACACTTGTTTACGTAATAACACACACGTGTACGCACATGCATGCGCGCACATATGCATGTATGCGCGGCGTAGGTGCACGCACTCACGCACTCACGCACACACACACACACACACACATACACACACACACACACACACACACACACACACACACACTAATATCACTGTGAGTGAAGAAATATGTTAAAAAATAAGGACACACACCCACACCCACACACACACACACACACACACCGTACCATTACCACCACACCCCACTATAACCACCACGCACACACGCACGCACACACACACACACACACACACACACACACACACACACACACACACACACACACACACACACACACACACACAGAGGCAGACAAACAGACCTACACCACTCTGAACTGGTGAACGGGTATAGTATGTCTCTTTGTTTGATTAAGGACAAGCGTCAGGGACAGTGTTCAAAGTTGGTTAGGAAGCAAGCAAACACTCAGTCCTGCCCTTTTCTTTCTGGAGGGAGGGATCTGGGCTATGCTTCTATGGGTCAGTCCAGTAGCGAAAATAAAGTCAGCATGCTGTCACAGTGCCTTTTGTTCCAAACCAGAAAAACCTATCAAAACGGTTTCTCAAAACAACTCTCACCATCGTCATTGTCATCGTCGTTATCATCATCGTCATCGGCGCCGTCGTTATCATCATCATCACAGCAGCAGCAGCAGCAGCAGCAGCAGCAGCAGCAGCAGCAGCAGCAGCAGCAGCAGCAGCAGCAGTGCGATATCCTAGTGATAGCAAAAACGTAGATCATAATCATATTCAAATAAATGTACAGTCACTAGTGGTTAGCGTCTTATGTTACGGAATGAAGGGTCTCATGTTCGAATCCCATAAGAGGCATAGGGATTTGGTGGACTCTGGCTGGCTTCTGTCCAGAGTAAGTTTGCTGTGGGCTCAGTGGGAAGACTGGGACCACACAGTCGAGCTTCATCCACTTTACGGATGTAATTATTAGAGTGTTGCTCTAATTACCTGAATTCATTGCAGGTTGATGTTGGGATATATCATGATAGGAGGCCTTGAGTATAGACTCAGCATCCAGGTGTCTCCGAACTCTTTTGCGCCTGTGATGACGATGCGTTAAAGCGCTCGGGTTTGGAGGTTCACAGGAGGGATCACAGGAGGGATACGAAGCTGTTGGAGGGATTTTGTAGAGCTCCGCAATTGAACTATTACAGTCGTCAGTACGGGGCCTATGGGGTGGTATCCTGTATATGCTAGCTCAGAACAGGCATCACTAAACACTCCCAACATGACCCAGCAGCTGTAGCAGGGCGCCTTTGGCTGGTGGCCCCACGGCGGTCTGACATCGATAGGCCCCCCTGTGGCCTTCTGACCCTGAGAATGTGACATAACAAATCTGGGCATGACTGGGGCAAAGAAATCGAAATGAGGGGCGTGGGAACAGCATAACCGGAACATTACAGAAAAAAAGAGACAGCTAAAAGAGAGAGAATTTAAAAAAAAACCCAGAAAGAATAAAGACACAGATCAGCCAAACCAGCCAATCAATCAATTAGAGTCTGCTCTTGTCATACAATCAGCGCAGTGTTCAAAGCAAAGCGGGTAAAGTGCAGCATCCATCGATTGCAAGTACACGTTGACCACCTGTTCATTCTTCTGCCTCTCTCTACTCCCTCCCCACTCATAAAGAATGGAGGTTATTAAAAAAAATACCTCTCCTTTCATTTCGCATTGTGTGTAGCACCACTGAGCACTATGGCCATGTCAGATTCGTCCCCTGGCTCAGTTCAACTCTCCAATCAACATGCAGGTTCAAACTCCGCCGCCTTCATGTAGGCTACACCAACTCCTTCAAATGTCAAACATCATCATCAGCCTACCCCATTATATGTTTTTAACTGATTCCACCCCCCCCCCCCACCCCCCAAATCCTTTTGACAAATAAAAACAAAAACTGCTGTGCTAAGGATGCCAGTCCCTCCGCTCATTTTATTTCATGCAGAAAAATCTGCCATGCCTGATTATAGTATACGATACGATACGATACGATACGATACGATATGAAACGATACGATACAATGCGTGTGTCAGCAATCAGGACTTTTGAATGTAGTTCCGTCTGAAGGAGTTACACGAGGCTATGGTCAGAACAAATGTGAACTGCAGGCAATGTGGGGGCAGGGTAGCCTAGTGGTCAGGGCTTGGAGCCTGTGATCTGATGGTCCCGGTTCGAGCCACCACCGAGGCACCCATTCATAGGTATTCATCCCCTTGGAGTTAAAAAATAAGCATCGACATCGCTCCCCCGAAAGTTCTTAGGATGAAACTATGAACCAGGGCTTCATGTACGTAAGCAATCGTGCGCACATGTGAAAACTGACATAATGGTGGAGAAAAACGGTCGCATATGCAACATGTTTGAACCAATAACTAGATCTATCTTGTGTCTTTCGAGATAAACGGTCGCATATGCAACATGTTTGAACCAATAACTAGATCTATCTTGTGTCTTTCGTATCATTATGCCTGTCAGTACTGTAATTGCCCAATCTTGTGATAATTAAAATGTTTTTGACTTGACCTGACTTGACATATCAAGATTTGTGAACCTTGGAGCTTTAATTGAGGACCGAAAAAAAACAACAACCTTCCTGACGAAAGGTCCCAATGGACAAGAAAGATGGCTGTCCACCTTTGTCAGAATGACTACTAAAAATGAGTTTGATTGCGTGTTGCACAGATAAGACTGGTTCCCTCTGTTACAAACCTCTCTTCAAAGCTGCACCCTCCTATCTCTGTAACTGTCTTCACCTGTACACTCCATCTCGCTCCCTTCGTTCTGCTACAGATACCTAATGCTTTCCAACACCCCAGATTCAAACAATCCACTCTTGGCCGTCGCTCTTTCTCTATATCTGATCCATCTATGTCGAATGACCTCCCTCTCTCACATCGCGAAAAACCCTACATTTTGATACTTTTAGATCCAGCTTCAAGACACTTATTCCCAGTCTATAACCTTCCCCTAAAGCTACACCTTCTATCTGTTCTTAATTTCAAGAAACATTTCCATCTCCATCACCCTCCCAAATTGTGTTTGTGTGTGTGCATGCGTGCTACGTGCCTGCGCGTGCGCGCGCGTGTGTGTGTATGTATCTGTGTGTCTGTGTGTGTGTGTGTGTGTATCTAAATCTAAAAAATAATCTTTTGTGAACGGTCGCATGTGTGTGGCTGATTCAAGTCCAAGGGCTTTGATTTGTTTGCTTTACAAATTTTAGCGTTCTAAAAAAAAAAAATCCATATTTTATTAGTAGCTGAAAAAATTGTTAGACGAGTGTATACTTAGTGTCCCCTTTAAATGCAAAACCTGACAATCATCCCTGCTGATCGTCACTTCATCCTCCCTCTCTCTGATGACGATCATCAAGGGCAGCAAAACTCACGCACGCACACACACACACACACACACACACACACACACACACACACACACACACAAGCACACACACACACGCACACAAACACACACACACACACACACACACACACACACACACACACACACACACACACACACACACACACACACACACACACGCACACACACAGAGTTGATTTTTTTTCACGTAGGGTTCGTTTTTAAGTTTGTTTCTCAGGTCATATGTCAACATATCACACACGCACAAAATCTCTTTGTTTTTGCGGATAGCCACTGCAACAAGCCTTTGGCGAAAAAACGTGCTGGGAGGTTGCAGATTAGCATGTCGGTGACGAAACGGTGGTGAAGGAGGGATGCTGTTGCAAGCGTGTGTTTGTTCCATCTGTCTCCTCACAAAGCTGGGCTTCTTCTCTGCCCACAGAGCCTGCACTGCCCCTCCCCACCACATTTCTCTCTCCTCTCTCTCTCTCTCTCTCTCTCTCTCTCTCTCTCTCTCTCTCTCTCTCGTGTGTGTTCGTTGGGGTCCCTATGTGTCTGCATTTTTTTTTTAAAAACAGTCCATCGAGCGTATAACAAGGGTGTTTATTATTTCCCTTCCTTTTTCCATTACAACAACAACAACAACAACAACAACAAAACATTTATGCAAACAAATAAAATGAAACAAACAAACAAACAAACAAACAAGGTCAGTCTCCGATGAGGTTAACAGAAAAGGAAAACATAGCTTTCAATTCAATGTCTGTCTTGATTACAGGAATATTTTTCTTGTTATTTGCAGATGGTGATTTTTTTTTTTTTTTTGGCTGTCTTCATCGCCATCTGGATTGCAAAACCATTTAAACAATCTTGGGAAGGAATCCAAAAACTCGTGAACTAAAAGTGAATTTAAATCAAACTAAAAAATTTTGGTCTGTAAAAAACAAAAAGAAGGGGGGGGGGGGGGGGGGGGGGGCAGTCATGTAGCGAAAGCAGAAAAAAAAAGTACCTTGATGATGAAATCGTTAACACTACAGATACCTGGGAGTTTTGTTGTTGACCACTACTTCCGTAAAAAAAATTATTGAAGTGTTTGCTGGCGGGCAAAAAATCATATATGTCGCAGTGTAATTTCAAAATTTCAGCTTTTCTTCTTTGCATTATGTCGAAAAAAAAAATGTCATGCTTTTTATTTGTTTGCGTGTGTTTTTACTGAGTGTGCTTCCTTAAGGTTTTGCGTCTCTCTGATCTGTCTCTTTCTGTTTTTGTCTGCCTGTCCGTCACTAGTTATGTCTGTCTGTCTGTCTGTCTGTTCTTTTTCTCAGTCTGTCTGTCTCTGTTTGCATATGTGGTGCTTTCCTCCCACTTGTTTACTCGATTCATCAACGTCATGACATCAGTGAAACGTCATACAGATGTTTTTGTTCCTGTGCAAGTAAACCCAGATCATGTTTTTCTTTTACAGAAACTCTATTGACTATTTGAATGCAAAAGGGGAAGAGAGAAAAGAGAGAGAGAGAGAGGGAGAGGAGAGAGAGAAAGAGAGAGGAAGAGAGAGAGGGGGGGGGGGGGGGGGGGGGGGGGGGGGGGGGGGGGGGGGGGGGGGGGGGGGGTGGGGGGGGGGGGGGGGGGGGGGTGAAGTGTTCGATTACTGGCCATCAGGGGGACATTACTTATTCAAGTTTTTGTTTTAGTTCCACCTGTTTACTTCCCTGAAGGAAGCGCCGAAGAGAGTGAGGGTGAGAATGGCAGTGTTTGCTATGAAGCCAATAAAGTGTTGACAATGATAATGATTATACTATGGACGTCCAAAACAATGTTGAGACTGATAATGTTATGCTTATGGAAGAAGGACTCACTACCAAACAAGAACAAAAAAAACAAAATACCCCCCCCCCCCCCCTTTACCAAATTTTCCTGTCCCTCGTGGCCATAACACTGCCACTACCAAAAAAAAAACGAAATTAAAAAACACATTTCCCCTTTTGCGTCATCTATCCTGTAGTCCTGCCGACCGTTGGCACCATAGAAATTTTGCCAAAACCCACAAAACCCCACACAAATCAGCAAACTAACCAACAAACAGCCCCAAAAAGAAGAAAAGATCCTTCTACACAAACTACCACCACCCCCTTTCCACCATTATCAATAACAAAAAACCCCAGTTAAAAAACCAGCACCAATAATAGGCCCAGCATCACCCTACCAGTACCACCACTATCACAACCACCACGATCAACCACCAGCATCACCCCTACCACCTATCACCAAAACCCAAAAAGCACCACGATCACAATAACCACCATAACAAAGGTAAAAAGGAAAAGGGTAAAGGTTTCCAAACCTAGATGGTCAAGGGGAGCGAGGGCGTCAGAGACCTCAGCTTCTCTAGGGGCCAGCATATTGAGGGGCACCCCATCTCCTCTCCCTCGCTTCTTTACCTTCCCTGACCCAAAAGGGAGGGAAGTACCCATTACAACTGGGTGATTGGGGGGACTGTACTGAAGCCAAAGCGCGCAAACGGGTCACCCATCCAACTGGTAAACCACCCGCTTGACGCTGCTTAACTAGACTTGGGGAATACGATTTGCTCTGACCACTGAGTTAACCCGTCCCCACCATAACAAAACGACAAAAAACAAAAAAACCTCCCTCTCCCCACCCACTTGCCTTCCCCCACCCCCCCCCCCCCCAAAACCCCGTTACCATCACTTCTTAAGAACAAATCATATCACCACCAAACCCCACACCACCCACCACCACCATACTATCATCAAAATCGGTATCAAGGTACATATTAATGAAACTGGACAAACGAGAATGTACAGATATTCTGAAAACCCCCTAGCCGACCTCGATGCCATGACAATGACAGGACAATGCAAAATAAAAGGTTTAAACCTTTTTTCCGACAATGGCAAAATTTGGAAACTTAGCAACCGTTAGACACGTTTTTTTCTAAAAAGAAATTGTACCCCTCCCTCCTTATCCTAAAAGGGGGGAAAAAAAAGGTGTGTGGCGAGTAAAAATTTGGGGTTAAAAAATTAGTGTTATTTTCATTGACGTTGGGGAAAAAAAAGTCTTGTTTTCCCATCCCTGAATGGGAAATCTACAAATCCGGGGTTTTTTGTTAGATCGTTTCTGAACCCCCCCCCCCCCCCCCAGTGTCTTTGGAAAATACTTTTGGAAAAGGGGGAGATCTCAAAATAGAATATATAGTACTTTTTCCCCCCCCTTTTACGGTTTTTTTTTTTTTTGGGTTTTTTTTTTTTTTGGAGGGTGGGGTATTTTTTTAAGTTTTTCTTGTTTTTTTTTTTTTTTTGCCCAGGGGTTTAAACGCGCCTGCCTAGAAGGCAAAAAAGTCGTGGTGGGAAAGGGTGTGCGGTGGTTCGAAACCCGTTTGGGAAAAAAAAAATCCCCCCCCCCCCTTTACCCCATGCATTGGGCCATGGGGGGGTGGTCTGGGTGTTTTGTTTTTCCCGGTTTTGAGACGAAAAAACTGGGGCCCCTTTCTGTTACAAAAAAATTATTTAGCGCTGAAAAAGAAACCAAACGGCAACAAGGGGATTTTCCCCTGGAAAAAATTCTTTTGAAAAAGTCCTCTGGTGGGAAACAAATAAGTTTCAGACGGGAAAAAGAAAAAAAAAAAAAAAAAAAAAGGTTTGAGGGCTGTTTCTTATGCGCCCCACGTGCCCCTGGGGAGAGCACCCCCGATTTTCAGGGAAGAGAAGTCTCCCGTGACTTAAATGGTGCCCCAAAATGTATTTTAAAAAAGGGTTTTTTTTTTAATGTACATTTACAATGCAATACAATATTTTTACAATACAATAAAAGGGAAAAATTTTACAAAAACAATTTTTAATATGATCCCGTTGCCACATAATTTTCATACAATTCCCCTTTTATTTAAAGGGGGGGGGTTTCCCGGGGAGTTTTGTGAAGTGGGTAAGGGGCAAAATGCGTCTGGTTTTCTGGACTTGAGAGTTTTTCTTTAATGAAATTTATTTTCTTTTTTTTTCTAGGTCCTTTGCACCTGAAAAAGGGAAAAAGCCCAAGGCTCCCTTTCGATCCCCCTGCCCCAAACACCTGCCCAAAACACCTGCCCCAACCCTAAAAAGGGTTCGGGGGTTTGGGTTTTAGTTTTTTTGCTTTCTTATTCATTTTTTTGGCTTTGTTTTTCTTTTGTTTTTTTTTGCGTTTGGTTTGTTTTTTTATGATGCAAAATTTTTTGAAAAACCAATGCTTCAACTGTGTAATTTTTTTATTTTTATTTATGCCTGCGTATTTAATTTTTCTCTCTCTCTCTTCTCTCCTCTCTCTCTCTCTCTCTTCTCTCTTCTTCTCTCTCTTCTTCTCTCTACTCTTTTCTCCCCTTTTCTCTCTTCTCTCCCCTCTCTCCCCTCTCTATCTCTCTCCCCTTTTCTGTGGGGTGGGTGGGTACATTTTGGGGGGTTTACGTGTCTGTGGGGCGCTGCGGGGCGCGCGTTTGTGTATGTATGTAGGTATTTTATGTGTTTTGTGTTTTGGGGTTTGGTGTGTGTGTGTGTGTGTGTGTGGTGTGGGGGCGTGAAAAGAAGGTGATATTTCTGTTTTAAGAATAAGCAAAGACAAGGGGGTAGAAAATTTTTTTTAAAGACTGCTAAAAGAAAAAAGTTAAAAACCGGGAAAAGGGGGGATGCTAATTTTCTGAAACCCTAGGGGACAGTCGTGGTAGCTGCGGTGATGTTTAGCCATATTTTTTTGTTGATGGCAAAAAAAATACCCAAAAAACTTTAGGGAATCAGGTCAGGAAAAATTTCGATGGGAAAAAGGCCAAAGCTTTTTTGTTCAAAAAAACAGTTTTCTGTGTATGCAGAACTGAACAGAAAAAAAAAAAACAACAACACAGTCTGCTTTCGGGGGGTTTGAGCCCCAACCCTGACTCTGACAAAAATTTTCCGCAAGTAAATGCAGAGTGGTGAAAACCCGGTGTTTTGGGAAACACTTTGGGAAAAACCTCCAGCTTTTTTTCCGCCCCCCCAAAACACCTCTTCCCCTCTTTTTCTTCTAATCATACGCTGGGAAAAGCAAAAAAATGCTGTCTGTCATAGGGAGCGAAAATTTGCCATTTTTGTGCCGTCGCTTTTACACCTGACAAGTAAAGGCCCAGCGTTTCCGCTTCGGTGGGGGACAAATTTTTTTCTTCTTTTTTTTTTTAATCTTTCTGGAAAAGAACAAAGGAAAGGGGAGATGGATCGAAAAAAAGAAAAGAGGCAAGAAGGATTTTGATAGGAAAAAGAAAAAAAAGTAAAATGCAGAAAACAAAAAGGAGAAAAAGACGGGGGATTCTTACCCCATCTTTTTCCAGGGGTTTGGGGATGCGGTTCTTTACTGACGGCCACACAGCACCCCCTTGGGGAAAACCCCTTTTTTACGAACTTAAGAAAAGTTTCCCAATTTTGATCTTTTTGCCGTTTTATGTGAAACTGATAGGAACACTTTTCCCCCTTGGATTTTTAAAAGGGGCTTGTGCACGGCCAACTTTTGAAGATTTGTGTTTCAAAATTTTTGCCCCACACGACTTTGTTAGGTAAAAAAATTTTTTTTCTATAAATTTAAATTATTGATTTAATTTTAAACCCAAATTTTCCAAAAAACCCCAACAAAAATTTTCTTATTGGTTTTCCTGTTAAAAAAAATTTTGTTTTTTCCCAAAGGTTTGTTTATGGGTTCTCCCAGGTTTTTTTGGTGTCTCTTAAAGGTTTACTTTTTCATAAATTTTTTTTTTTTGTTTGGGGGGGGAATTGGGGGGGGGGGGGGGGTTTAAATGAGATTGTAGCCGGGGAAGATGATCGGGTTTGGGAAAACGAAATTTTAGGGGTGGGGGCGTTTAGAGGGTTGTGCGATAAATGGGCGGCAAGATTTCGGATTTTTCTCTTTCTCGGGAAAGGGTCGGAATGTTTAAAAATAATTTTTTAAAATTTTCCAAATTCGGGCCTCGTCCATTTAAATTTTGAAAAAGCCCAAATTTTTCCCCAAAAACTTTTAAATTTTCCTCAGAAAGACCAAATATTTTACTTTTTTTTTTGGGGTTTAAACAAGACAAAATATTTCCTTTTTTTCCCTCAGCAAAGCCCAAAAAATTTTTCCAATTTTTCGTCAACAAGACAAATATTTCCTTCTCTTTCCTAAAACGGACCAAATTTTTCCCTACTCTTTCGCCCAACAAGAAAAAATTTTTCCCTTTTTTTTTCCTCAACGAAAACCCAAATTTTTTCCTACTTTTTTCGCCCAACAAAAAATTTTTCCCTTTCTCTTTCCTCAACGGGGCCCAAATTTTTCCCTATTCTTTCGTCAACAAGACAAACTATTTCCTTTCTTTTTCTCAACGAGCCAAAATATTTCCAACTCTTCTTTAAAAAAGGGGAAAAAACTTTTCCTTCTTTTTTCCTCAACGAGCCAAATTTTTTCCCTAGTCTTCGCCCAACAAGGCAAACTTTTTCCCTTTTTTTTTTCCCTTTCAACGAGACCAAATTTTTTCCCTACTCTTTTCCTTTCAAAAAAGCCCAAAAATTTTTCCTCTCTTTTTTCCCTAAAAAAGGGACAAACTTTTTCCTACTCTTTCCTAAACGAGCCCAAAAAATTTTTCCCAAATTTTTTCCTCAACAAAAAACCAAACTTTTCTCCATACTTGTTAATAAGACCAAAAAATTTCCTTCTCTTTCATCAAAAAAGGACCAAAAATTAATTTTCCCCTTTAAATTTAAGAAAAAAATTGTTTATTCCCCCAATAGCCCAAAAGTTTTCCCAAACATTTTCAAAAAGGAAAAAAACCCCAATTTCCTTTCTTTTTCCCTTTCCCTTAAGAAAAAATCAATAAGACCAACCCTTTTTCCCTTTCTATTTCCCAAAAAGGGACCAAAACATTTCCACTCTTTCCTCAGTAAGACCAAAATTTTACTCTTTCCTGAAAGACCAAACTTTTCCCCTTGCTCTCTTCAATAAGACCAAACATTTCCCTTTTCTCTTTCCTCGTAAGACCCAAACCACTTTTTCTTTCCTAAATTTAAGACAAAAAACTTCCTACATTCTCTCAATAAGCCCCAAAGGGGTTTTTTTTTTTAAATGTTTAAATTGTTGTTAATGCGTGGGGATCCCTTTTAAAAACTTGGAGCGCACTAAATAAAAGACTGGGGACAACATGATGGGGAGGCAGAGGAGCAGTGGGAGGGGCTTGAAAAGAGGGGGGAGGGGGGGGGGGAGGGGGAACGGGGGGGGGAAAGGGGTTGCTTGTTTTCTGCTGTTGCTGCTTTTCTTTTGCTGCTGCTGCTGCTGATGATGTTTATAATTTATTAAAAGATGGGAAAACACGATTTGGTTTAAAAATGATTTAAAAAAGGGAAAATGTAAAAAAAAATTTTTATAAGTAAAGAAGCTACGACGCCAAAATGTACGATGGTTTTGGATCAAGTTGATGTTAAAAGAGGAAGAGGGCGTTTTCGTTTATGATGAAAATTAAACATCTTATGTACACAGTTGTCCTTTCCCCTCCCACAATTTAACCTCTGGCCGATATTGGGTGGGGGGTACCCAGGGGGGGTTTAAATCTTGCTCTGTCAAAAAGGGTCTTCAACTTCCGGCTCGGCCCCCCTCGGTTGTTTATATATAATTTATTATATATTATATATATTACTTTAAAAAAATTTTTATATAAAAATTTTAAAAATAAAAATATATAAATAAGTTAAAGTCTGTCCCCAGCTTTAGAGGCTCATTTAGGCCCGGGGCTTTTCCCGGTTTTTGTGGGGGTTAAGCGAATTTAGAGTCAAAAGGGCCCCCCTGGATAGGCGCCAAGGGCTATCGCCCGGGGTTTAAACCCCCCCAAAACAATGGGTTTGGGACCCCTTTTTTTAAAAACCCGGGTTTGGGGGGATGAAAAATAGCCCTTTAAAATGCCTTTTCCAAGGGCCCCACGCCAGAGCCCAAAGCTGGGATCGAACCCGCAACCTTTAGATTACGAGTCCAACGCCCCAAAACCCCTAGGACTTTCAAACGGCCGGGTTTTTTATATATATATATTATTATTTTTACTTTTTATTTTTTTTTTTTTATTCTATATATATATTTTTATAATTTTTTAAAAAATTATTTTATATATTAATATTTTATATTTATATAAGTGCAAAATATTAAACGCATGTAGAACAACACCATACGTGAAAGTAGGAAAAATTTCAGTACAATAAAACAATACAATACAATACAAAACAAAACAATACAATACAAAAAACACAAAAACAATACAAATAAAAATTACAATACCTTTTGTGGGGGTGACAGGTCTGCAAAGGTTTTTTTGGCTACAACCCCCCCACTCCCGGAAAAAACGAGATGTTTTCCCGCCCGACTTCTGCCTCAGCTTGGCCAAGGGGTTTTGAATAATTACGGAAAACAATCACGTGGTCCCCCTTTTTGTGGGGTTGAGTTTTGGGGGGGGGGGGGGAGGGAATGGGGGAAAAAAAGGGTTTTTTTGGGTAGGGTTTGGGGTTTGGGTTTGGGGAGCAGGATTAAAAAAAAAGGGAAAGTAGGGTAGGGTTTGAGATGGGTTTAAAAAAAGGTATTTTGGGTAGGGTTTTTGGGTAGCAGGATTTAAAAAAAAGATAAATTTGGGTTGGGTTGGGTAGGGATGGGTTTAAAAAAGGGTTTTTTGGGGGGAGGGGTGGGGTTGGGGAGGGGGGTTTAAAAAAAGGAAAAAAAGTAGGGTTTGGGTAGGGTAGGGGGGTGGGTTTAAAAAGGGTATTTTTTGGGGTTTTGGGTGGGGCTAGGGTAGGGTAGCAGGATAAAGAAGGATAAAAATAGGGTAGGGGCCCAGGGGAGAGGGTGGGTTTAAAAAAAATGGTATTTTGGGGGAGGGTTGGTAAAGGGTTTGGGTAGGGAGGAATTTAAAAAAAGATAAAAAGTAGGGTAGGGTAGAAATGGGGTTAAAAAAGGGTTTTTTTGGGTAGGGTTTGGGTTTGGGTAGCAGGAAAACAAGGAAAAAAGTAGGGCCGGGTAGGGTAGGGATGGGTAAAAAATAGGGTATTTTGGGAAGGGGGAAAGGGTTTTGGGTAGCAGGATAAAAAAAATTTTGGTTTAAAATAGGGGTAGGGTGGGGATGGGTTTTTAAAAAAGGGGATTTTGGGTAGGGTGGGGGTAGGGGGAGGGGAGCAGGAAAAAAGAAGGATAAAGTAGGGGGAGGGTTGGGTTTGAGATGGGGAAAATAGGGTATTTTGGGTTTTTGGGTGGGGTAGGGTAGGGTAGAAGGGTAAAAAAAGATAAAGTTTGGGTAGGGTTTGGAAAAGGGGGGAAAAAAAAGGGTATTTTGGGAAGGGTTTTTGGGAGGGGGAAACAGGATTTAAAAAAGGGTTTTAAAATAGGGGAGGGTGGGTAGGGTTGGGGATTTTTAATGGGTATTTTTGGGAAAAGGGTTTGGGGAGGGGGTTTTGAGGATAAAGGGAAAGGAAAAAAGTAGGGCAAAGGGGAGGGTTGGGATTTGGGTTTAAAATTTGGGGATTTTTTTGGGGAAAGGGGGGGGGTAGGGTTTTGAAGGGTAAAGAAGGATAAAGTAGGGTTGGGGGTTTGGGGTTTGGGTAGGGAAGGGTTTTAAAAAAGGGAAATTTTGGGTTTGGGGGTTGGGTTGGGTAGCAGGTTTAAAATAGGGTGGGTTTTTGGGGAAAAAATTGGGTTTTTTGGGTAGGGTTGGGTAGGGTAGCAGGATTAAAAAAAAAAGGGAAAGTTGGGTTGGGTAGGGATGGGGAAAATAGGGTATTTTGGGTAGGGGTGGGTTTGGGTTGGGGGAGCAGGGTAAAGAAGGATAAAGTAGGGGAGGGTTTTGGGGAGAGATGGGTAAAATAAAGGGGATTTTGGGTAGGGTGGGGTAGGGTAGGGGTTTGCCCGGATAAAGAAAGGGTAAAGTTTGGATGGGGTTTTGGGTAGGATGGGGGAAAAAAAGGGTTTTTTGGGGGAGGGGTTTGGGGGGGGTAGGGTAGAGGATAAAGAAGGGTAAAAAAGGGTAGGGGAAGGGAAAAATGGGGGAAAATTGGGGTTTTTTTTGGGTAGGGTAGGGGGAGCGGATAAAGAAGGGTAAAGGTTTGGGCAGGGTAGGGGGGGATGGGTTTAAAAAAAGGGTATTTTGGGGGGGGTAGGGTTGGGTACAGTGTAAAGAAGGATAAAAGTTTGGGGAGGGGGAGGGTAGGGATGGGTTTTAAAAAGGGTTTTTTTTGGGAAGGGTTGGGGGAGGGTTTTGCAGGATAAAGAAGGATAAATTTGGGGAGGGTAGGGTTAGGGTGGGTAAAATAGGGTATTTTGGGGTTGGGGTTGGGTTGCAGGTTAAAAATTTGGGTTTGGGGAAAAAAAGGGTTTTTTTGGGGGGGGGGTTGGGTAGGGGGTTTTGGGGGGTTTTTGGGGCGGATAAAAAAAAAAAGGTAAAAATAGGGGGAGGGTAGTGAATTTGGTTTAAAAAAGGGTATTTTGGGTAGGGTGGGGGAGGGTGGAGAGGGAAAAAAAAAAGGATTTAAAAAAGGGGGGGTTTGGGGGAGGGATGGGGTTTAAAATGGGGATTTTGGGTAGGGTGGGGTTTGGGTAGGGTTGCAGGATAAAAAGGTTTAAAGGGAGGGGAGGGTTGGGTAGGGTGGGGGTTTTAAATAGGGGGATTTTTTTTGGGTTTGGGTTGGGTAGTAGGAAAAAGAAGGGGAAAGTAGGGTTTAAAGGGGGAGTGGTAGGAAAGAGAAGGGTAACGTAGGATAGGGTAGGGAAGAGTAAGAATTGTGGATAGGGTATGGGTAGGTAGAGTACAGATTAACTCTAGAATACTTACCCTTGTACATGTAAGCATTGAGTGTGTCAACATTTTAAAAAAAACAAACCCTGGTTTCATTCATTCATTCATTATTCATTCATTCATTCATTTCATATCCATTCATTCATTCATTCAAATTTCATATCAAATTCCATTTTTAAATTCATTCTTTCATGAGAGAGAGAGATGAGAGGGGAGAGAAGGAGAGAGGAGAGAGGAGAGAGAGAGAGAGAGAGAGAGAGAGAGGAGAGAGAGAGAGAGAGAGGGGATACAGACAGACAGACCGACAGGCAGGAGGCAGACAGGCAGGCAGGCAGGCAGGCAGGCAGACAAACAGACACACAGACAGACACACAGACACACAGACAGACAGACCCTACAGGCAGGCAGGCAGAAGGCAGGCAGACAGGCAGACAAAACAGACAGGACAGACAGACACAGGCGCAGAGAGAGAGCCCCCCTTTCCCCCTCCTCCAGGATTTAAAGAAAGAAAAACAGAGGACAGGGCAGACAGACAGAGGACAGACACACAGACAGACAGACAGGCAGGCAGGCAGACAGACAGACACCAGGCGCAGAGTGAGAGCCCCCCCCCCTTCCGCCCTCCCCAGGATAAAGAAAGAAAGACAGGACAGACACACGACAGACAGACAGGCAGGCAGGCAGACAGAAAAGACACAGGCGCAGAGAGAGAGCCCCCCCCCCCCCCCCTTCGCCCCCCCCCCAGGATAAAGAAAGAAAGGGCAGAGACAGACAGACGACAGGACAGAGACAGAAAGAAAAGAAGACAGACAGACAGAAAGAAAGAAAGACAGACGACAGACAGACACAGGCGCAGAGAGAGAGAGAGGGGAGAGCCTCCCTTCCCCCCTGCCCCCAGGATAAAGAAAGAAAGAGACAGAGACAGGGCAGACAGACAGACAGACAGACAGACAGACAGACACAGGCGCAGAGAGAGAGAGAGCCTCCCTTCCCCCTCCCCCCAGGATAAAGAAAGAGAGAGAGAGAGAGACAGACAGACAGGGGCAGACAGACAGGGCAGAAGACAGACAGACAGACAGACAGACAGAGAAAGGGATACAGGGGGTCATATAGTGCTTGATATAGATTGCTTCATCGTACTGACCGTTTTCTGATGTTCTCTCAGTGCAGCGCAGTCGGGTTCTACAACTCCGTGCCGTTTGAGGTTTTAAACCAGACTCAGTTCCAAGCGTACGGATTCTCTGTCTGTCTGTCTGTCTGTCTGTCCTTCTCTCTCCTCATGTCTTTTTATTTGACTGTCTATCCTCTGTCTATCTGTCTGTCTGTCTGTCTGTCTGTCTGTCTGTCTCTCCTTCTCTTCCTCATGTCTTTTTTATTTGACTGTCTATCCGTTTGTGTTGCTTTCGCTGTCCAAAATAAGCATGTCGGGTTTCGATCTTTTGAGTGTAGCACAGGCATTTCATTCCTTTATTTTATTTATTTATTTTTATTTATCTATTTTTTATTTCGACGAAAAACAGAATGAGCACTATGTGCGTTTTTAATCTAGTTCCTGTGTGTTTTAACAGTTTTGTAAAATTTTGTCATCTGTTCCCACGTGCACATAATAGCCTACTCTTCCAAAAAGCAGATCGGGTTTTACCGTGTACGCAAAATGCTCTGTTTGGGTTTGCACACGGGACCTCGGTTGATAGTCTATCCGAAGGGCATTTTGGGGGGAGTGGAGTCGGCACTGATGTTAACTCCAGGGGCCCTGGGGAAAAAATTCCCTTGAGCAGGATTCGAACCCAGATCACCCAGATGATGAGCGCAACGCTCTAACGAGCCAGCTTTTCCCCTCCCACCGTGGTTGCGTGTGTGTGTGTGTGTGTGTGTGTGTGTGTGTGCGTGGTGTGGGGTTGTTGTGTGCGCGTGTGTGTGTGTGTGTGTGTGTGTGTGCGTGCGTGCGTGCGTGCGTGTGTGGCGTGTGTGCGTGCGGGTGTGTGTGCCTACTTGCGGGTTGGGGTGTGGGGCGTGCGGCGCGTGCGCGCGCGCGCGCGTGGTGTGTATCTATAGTACAGGCTTCAATGCTGAAGGTATCTCAGCTTGGTTTTAAACGTTTTTTTTTTTTTAATTTTGTTGTAAAATACTAATGATAATAAATATCATCATCACCTATCACCATATTCATCTACCAAAATAATCGTCCTCACACCACCCACACCACCCCCACCACCAATCACACCACACCACCACCACCACCACCCACCACCACCATCACCCCACCCACCACCCCACCCCCCACCTTTCACCACCCCATCTTTCATCATCATATCTCATCATCATCATCACCCTTTTATCACCACCCCCCCCACCATCACCACCCCCCCACTCCCCTCCACCACCCCCACCACCCACCCCCAAATATCATCTCATATCATCATCATCATCATCTCTCATCATCCCCTCGAAAAAACAATGCTCCAAAAAAACGAGTGATATTCATAACGAAATCTTTACCCTCACATTCGTATGTATATACACCCCTATTTAGCCCCTGAAGATCCCCCGTAACCTAGTAGTAGTAAGTAGTTGTGTAGTGGGCTGCAGAAAGCAGCAGCAGCAGCGCCAGCTTTGTAGTAGTAGTGTAGTAGTAGTGTGCAGCGCGCAGCAGCAGCAGCGCAGCAGCAGCAGCGCAGCAGAGTAGTAGTAGTAGTATTTGTGTAGTAGTAGTAGTAGTATAGTAGTGTAGTCCGTATGTACACCTGCCCCCTCCCTTTCATGACGATGCTGTCGTCGCTTTCCCGCGGTGGGAAAAAACATCCCCCACCATAGGGGCCCCCTGCAGGAGTTTTTCCCAGCCGATGAAGACAGGCCTGCCTGTACAACCCGCCCCCATGGCAAATCATCGACTTCGCTCCTGCTTTTGTCCCCAGTTCGGCTACGATTATAAGAGTAAAGGGTATAGTATTTAAACAGAGAAGAGGTGTAGTAGGGGGCAGTAGAAACAGTGGCAGTAGCGTAGCAGCAGCATGTGCTATCGCGTACTTCATAATTATGTGTTAAGACGTGTGTTGTTTCTTCTTTTTATTTTTGTATGTTTTTCAAAATTTTTACGATTTTTATTTTGTGAGGAAGGAAGCAGTTCGGTTTTGTTGTTTTGTTGTTGTTGTTGTTGTTTGTTTTTTGTTGTTTTTCTTTAAAAGGTTTGTTTTTGTGGGGTGAAGTTAAATGTGTGGATTTTTCAGTTTATTGTATGTTTTGAAAAAAGGGAAAAAAGTGGTGAAGTTTGGAAAATCCTTTTGTAGTGATTTTCTTTTTAGCCCAAAGCTTTTCTTTTGGGTTTTTTTTATTTTTTTTTT
>JASPKP010002265.1:0-7500 GCA_030674155.1 Stramonita haemastoma
AGCTCAGTGGTCAGAGCTCAGTGGTCAGAGCTCAGAGCTCAGTGGTCAGAGCTCAGTGGTCAGAGCTCAGTGGTCAGAGCTCAGAGCTCAGTGGTCAGAGCTCAGTGGTCAGAGCGCTCGCTTTCCCCCAAGCCAAGGTTAGGCTACATCTAGCTTGGTTACCATTTGTACGAGCGACCGTGTGCACGCGACATGGCTTCAATACAGTTTCCCAGTTTATCCAGCTGTAAATGGATACCTGCCTCTTTAGGGTCAGGGAAGGTAAATCAGCGAAGGAGAAAAGATGGGCGCTGCCCTCAATATGCTGGCCCCTAGAGAAGCTTGGGTCTCTGACGCCTCTCTCCCCTACGACCACATGGGTTATGGGACACTTTTACCTTTACCTTTGATGATGTAGTACTAGTACTGTGCATTTTAAAATGACTAGTGCTGATACGTTTCAGAATATCATGCTGCTCTAGTGCATTGTTTAGCAAAGGTTCTTTTGTAATATGAAGCAGCGCTGATACTGCTCAGAGCTTAGTGGTGATGGTTTTCAGTTTACAGTGCTGAAACTGCTCAGTGGTTAGTGGTGATATCTTTCATTTTACAGTGCTAACATTGCTCAGTGCTTAGTGGTGAGGTTTTTCATTTTACAGCGCTAATACTGTTTAGTGCTTAGTGGTGATATCTTTCAATATACAGCTAACGCTTTTCAGAGTTTAGTGGTTATAGTATTTTTGTCCCACAGCTGACACTGATCAATATTTACAGATGGTACTTTTTCAGTGTACACCGCTAATGCTGCTCAGTGTTAAGTGGTGACGTTTCTGAATGCACAGCACTAATACTGCTCAGTGTTTAGTGGTGATACAATTTTCATGTATACTGCTTATGCTGGTCGATGTTTAGTGGTGACAGTTTTCAATGTACAGGGCTAATACTGCTAAGTATTTAGTGGTGCCATTTTGTATGTACACCGCTGATACTGCTCAATGTTGTGGTTATGTTTTAAAATGTGCTGCGTTAATACTGCTTTAAATTTAGCTGTGATATATTCCAGCACACCACGCTGACGCTGTTAACTGTTTTGTGGTGATATTGCTCAAGCCGCACTGCATGAAGATAGCTTTAATGTGCAGCCTAAGAATCATGCCTGCAACGTTTTATGGTGACGGTTTTCAGTGTACACACTGATACTGCTCAATTTGTAGTAGTGATACTTTTTTATGCACACTGCTGTTAGTGCTTGTTTTGTGGTGATCTGGTTTTGTTGCTTTTTCAATATGCTGACTTATACTGTGCAGCTGTAATGCTGACCCTTACATCGTATAGTGCTGATACTGTTCAGGAAATATAGACTCAAAGCCCAGCACTAAGACACACTGGCTGCAGCTGACACACTTTCACTCATCAGTCCTGACATTAGCCATGCACTTAAGCTGACGTTATCAGTGGCTCTAAAAGGCTGATGCTTCTCAACCATTATTAGCCCTGACACAGTCGGCTTGTTGTTGATTTTCATACTAGTCTAGCTGTTGATGATTTTGCTATTGTTGATGTTGATAAGGTTCCTGTTGATGCTTTTGTTGTTGTTGGTGTTGATGTTCCTGCTGTTGTTTTTGTAGTTTTAGATGTTGATAATGTTCCTGTGATTGCTTTTGTTGTGGTGGTGGTTTGAAATTCCCAGTTTAGTATCATAGAGGTCACCAGATCAATTGCCAGTCTGTCTTACTCTTCACTTCAAATCAACATTTCTTCCAGACCTGAACTTGTCTTTCGGATAAAACAATAAAAATAGTTTCCGTGTGTTACATATCATTATTTAGCGTACCGAAAAGATCTCACGGTGACAAGAGAGTTGTCCCTGGCAATATTCTGTAGGAAAATGCCACTCTGATAGGCAAACCAATTTTTAATACAGTTGCAGAGAGAAAAGAAAGTAAAGAAATGATGGCGATGCTGTTGTGGCGACGTGCTCTTCCCAGAGAGAGAACAGCCCGAAATTCACGCACAGAAATCTGCCTTGACTAAAAGTGATATAAAATGATAGATAAAAATATACACTGAATAAGAAGTTGACGTATACATCTGTCTTTAAACACTCCATCGGGGGTCAGAATAGCCTAGCGGTTAAAATGTTGTGCTGGTAGTTTCACGGGATAGTCTGATGGTTAGAGTGATGCTCGTGATCTGCTGACCCGTGTTCGATTCTCGATCAAGAGAATTTTTCCTCTGGAGTTATCATTCGTGCAAACTCCACTGCCCCCCCCCCCCCTCCCCCCCTAAATCCTTCGGATGAGACTCTAAACCGCGAACGCACGCATAACATCTTTTACACACGTTGAAACCCGTTCCGCTTTTCAGAAGAGCAGGCCATTGTGTGTCAGTGGGAACGGATGATAAAATTGACAAAAACTGCATATACACATGGACTGAATGTGAAAAAGGCACATTAATGCTTATTCCATTATTCTCGAAATAAAAGAATTAAAGAAAGAAAGAAAGAAATGAACAGGTTGGGATCGAACCCGGTTTGAGCCTCTACAGAATCTGGTATGGGAGGATCTTTTCCACAAGTTGGCAACAGCAGTACTAACTCCACTCCCCCGAAAGTCCTTCGCAAACAACTATAAATCCAATGTCCCGTGTGAATGCGAACACACACAGATCAATTTGCACACATGCGCAGTTTGCAGCCATTCTGTCTTTCGGAAAAGTAGGCCACAATGTGTCATTAAGAACGGACGCGAAAAGTTTTTTTTTTTTTTTTTTGTAAGCAGCACACTAGTTGAGTGGCTAGAAAGTATTCCAAAGACAAATTGTGGCTGGCTTCACGGCAGGCAAAAAACGGTCGGCTATGAAAAAACAAAAGCCCACCATGAATGAACTTGGGAAATGTAGCCCAGAAAGGAAGACCAATTGTGAAACTTCCTCCTGCACACAGCTCTCCACTTACTTCACCCACCACCTCTACTCTGACCACAGGCACTGGGGAGTATTACTTTTGCTAACAGCTCATCCTGGATTGAGGTTGCATCGGCATAGCATGTCAATACAGAAAACATCAATATAGACCTGGCTAGTTGGCTTCTACTAATAACTGGCCAAGCGTTTTGTCCCCGGCCGATGCTAAGGATGTCTTATGATGGTGGCACTATGTGATGGCCAGTGGTCCCCCTTTCTGGAAGTAGGACGGAACATTTTATTGGAGTCAATAGTGCGTGTTATGGCAGCTTTTTAGGTATAAAATTAAAAGGCTGTGTGTGTATGTGTGTGTGTGTGTGTGTGTGTGTGTGTGTGTGTGTGTGTGTGTGTGTGTGTGTGTGGTGTGTGTGGTGTGTGTGTGTGTGTGTGTGTGTGTGTGTGTGTGTGTGTGTAGAGAGAGAGAGACAGAGAGAGAGACAGAGAGAGAGAGACAGAGAGAGAGAGAGAGACAGAGACAGAGACAGAGAGAGAGAGATCAAAGTCAAGTCAAATTCTTTTATTTCGAGGATAATGAATTTACAATCGCGCACTTTTTTACATCCAGTCCCGCCCTTATCAGGGAGAGAATCATGATAAAAAGAGGCATGAGAGAGAGATAGGGAGAGGACGGAGGGAGGGCGGGAGAGAGAGAGAGAGAGAGAGAGAGAGAGAGAGAGAGAGAGAGAGAGAGAGAGAGAGAGAGAGAACTCGAACTCGAACTCGAACTCGAACTCGAAAACTTTATTCACAAAAAGGCCATTGGCCCATACATGAAGGGGGTTGCCAAACTGCTTTGGTATTTTGTTGTTGGATTAAGACAACAGTAATAACAACAAAAGGAATTATTATACAGCAGCAACATCAGTTACAAAGATATGACTTACGATAATAAAATATCTCTTATTCTGAAAGCTTTACACAAATATAAAGTGAGGCTGCGCACAACTTCAGGTTGACTTGACGCCATGAGTAAACAGAGTCTGAAAGAATTAGCCTGCCTACTATATTTTACAGGGATGTAACTCTGCCTAACAGCCTCTAACACTGGACAGCATAACACAAAATGTACTTCATCTTCAGGTGCTTGCTTACATAACGGGCATAGTAACCTAGGGTCATCAACATCATATCCTCTGTATCTGAATTTATGAACATTTATATCTGATACACCAAGTCTAAATTTAGACATAATTCTTTTCAAATGAATGTCCATATCAAGCTTGAGATAGGGTTTGATATCATGAGTACTTATAAATTGTCTATACATTTGATATCTTTCACTGGTTTGTATATGGTCATTCCATTGCTGCCATCGACAGTCAATCAATCTTTGCCTGAAAGCGTTTATAAATTCTCTACAATTTCCAACACCTTGATTAAGCCAAACAAATCCAAAACCGAGTTCACATAAACAGGTGCGTATTTGTGTAGCCCAGTTGTTTTTCCCTTTGAGGTCTAGATCATAAAGCATCTTGTAAGACTTAAAAGGTAGCCTGTTCTCATCCATATATAGAATCTTAATCCAGTATCTAATACATCTTACAGCAGCATTAACGGAGAGAGGATATCTATTAGTTTCACTATACACAAGATCATTGGGCGTACGTCTATCTAAGCCTAGAAACTGTTTTAAAGCAAAGAGGTGCACCGATTCACAATGTGTTGCAGCTGCATCCAAACCCCAAATTTCTGCACCATATAACACAGTGGGTTGTATTTGGGCATCAAATATCTTAATGAACAAATCAAAGGAGTTATTATTCAATATTCGTAATTTTCTCAAAACCAATAACAAACTTCGTTTACCTCGACTTGCCAGATCTTTACATGCAGTTGTGAAACTAAGCTTTGTAGAAAAACAGATTCCTAAGTATTTATATACATTAATCACAGGCATGACTTTACCATTGTACAACCATTTTTCATGAGCAGCTAAATGACCACCTTTTCTGAATACAACGATATTGCTCTTATTCAGATTAACCTTAAGATCAAGTGCCACTGCAGCACTGCTCAAGCTATTTAACTGCTTTTGTAAGCCAACAACTGTTTCAGATAGCAGGATAACATCATCAGCAAGTAGAAGAATAGATAATTCTGTGGCATCTTGGGGGAAAGTGGCACCATGTTTACCATTATTGATGACTTCTCTGGCTAACTCGTTAATAAAAACCGAAAACAGTAAAGGGCTACATACATCACCCTGTTTAACACCAGTGGTACAGTATATTACATCAGTCAGTTTAGTACCACATCTTATTCTGCTTCTGACATTCTGATACATGGCTCTCAAACATCGTAATAATTTACCCTTCACACCATTTTTCAGGAGAATAGGCCACAACAAGTTTCTATTAACAGAATCAAATGCCTTTTCAAAATCAATAAATGCCACATAGAGCTTACGGTTAAGAGCAAACTGTTTCTGTACAAACGCAAGCAGAGTAAACATATGATCTATAGTGGAATATCCTCTCTTAAAACCAGCTTGGTGTTCACCTGTAATATCATTTTTCATAACCCATTCCTGTAATCTATTATTAATGATAGTACTATACAACTTACTACTTATATCACTAAGAGAAATTCCTCTGTAGTTATTAGGGTTATCAACATCGCCCTTTTTGTGTAATGTTAGGATTATAGATTCAGTCCAATTATCTGGGAAAAGGCCATCCTCAAAGATTTTGTTGAATAATTTTAGAAGGAAAAGCACAACGTCTTCACCTCCATTTTTCAGCAATTCTCCAATGATTTGATCAGGACCTGCTGCTTTATCATTCTTTAGTTTTCTAAGTGCCCAATATATTTCACCTTTAGATATTGGACGATCAAAATCTTCCTCACTTTCATCATAGTCAACATTAGTATTCATGGAGTTGTCTGATGAGTCTTTCTCCAACAGGGTTTTGAAATGTTGAAACCAACTGTCAACTGATATACTATTCTTTGGCTGACTATTTCTAAATGACGCCTTCTTAACACATTTCCAGAACTGGACTTGAGAAGAGATTGAAGACACCATGTCTGCAAGTAATGTCATATTATACTGTTTCCTTTTCCTTTCTAGCATGTATTTATATTCCCTTCTTAAAACACAGTACAAGTTTCTGTCTTCGTTCTTTAACGTTTTCCGGTAAGTCTTTAATAATTTTCTTACCCTGTACTTCATACTTTTACATTCATTATCAAACCATGTTGCATTTGATAAACCTTTTTTTTACATGTACCTGTTTCTTCATACATTCAGCACTGGACTTTATACAACTATTAAACAAATCTAGAGCTTCATTAATGTTCTCATCAATCATCTGTAAGGCATTTGAAAAAGTTACACACATGTCTTCCTCACAAAGATTATCTTTATAAGCTGAGAGTTTGTTTTCATCCCACACAAACTTTTCCACAACAGATGGCTCTTCGGCTGTTACATACGTTTTATACAATGGATTAATATGTAATTCCACAGGAAGGTGATCTGAATCAGAACGTTCAGCAACAAACAAACGGCATGAGTCAAAAATCTGAGAGAACAAATCATCTGACACTAAAAAATAATCATTAACACTGCATCCTCCATCAGAAATGTACGTATAGCGACCCTGCTGATCACCATTACATACACCATTCAGAATTTGTAAACTAAATGTAGTACACATATTCAATAATAATTTACCATAATTATTTATAACAGAATCTTCAGAATAACGATTACCACTAAGAGACATGCTTTTACTTTGAAACTCTGAAATAAAATCATCTGCCACATGATGGCAAGAAAGGTTTGATGTCCTACTGTTTAAGTCTCCACACAATATTATATCAACTTCATCCAAAGCAACCACACAATCGGCTAAATATTCTTCCATCATAGCAATCCCACTATCATTATCAAACATGTTATAAAAAGGAGAGCCTTCAGGTGGGATATACACACATACAAGCAAAACATTTCTTGAGGTACACAATAAAGATTTGTCACAGAGAAAAGTACAAATGTTAGGGTATGGAACATCTAAATATTTTACAAGAGCAGATAACTCATTCTTAATCAAACAAACTACTCCCCCTGATCGTCTCCCTTGATGGCTAACTTTAGTTGCCGCCTTACAGAAGGCTTTATAGCCACTAAAAACATCTGGCTGGATATTTTCCAAAAAACGTTTCTGTCAGACAAATAAAATCAAAGCTACGCACATAAGATACAAAATCTCCATCGGCCAGTTTTGAAAATAATCCATTTACGTTCCAGGACAAAAATGAAAAAGTTTTATTTGCTTGATTTGTATTGCTACACTCTGGTTGATCTACTACATCATCTAAACTCACATTTTCACTACTTCCATTAATATGACAAGACATCAAATTAATACTATCAACTGTACCAAAATCATTATTTAAAGAGGACTCTTTATTTAAACATGGTCTAAAGCCAGATGACAAATCATTAGGCCTATGTAGGGTTAGGTCTAGGGCTAGCGTACTGCGGTCTTTGGAGAGAGAGAGAGAGAGAGAGAGAGAGAGAGAGAGAGAGAGAGAGGACGGAAGGAGGGC
>JASPKP010002265.1:12500-20000 GCA_030674155.1 Stramonita haemastoma
TCAAGTTGTCAATTTTGTGATTTTTGATTGATTATTAAACTAGATCTGTTTATTTATCTTATAATGAAATATCAAGGTATAATTTTTATTCCTTTTGCTTTTAAATGTGTTTTGAAAATACCAAAGCACTCATTCTGACAACCTGTTACTAAAATAAACTTGCCCGCTTCTCATTTTGTCACATCCTGCAGTCTATCACTTCAATTTGTATTAATGTTGCACAGATATGTCCGATTTTCAATCTGTTTTTTGTATTTCATAGCCACTTTAGTGCACATTAATAACATGTCAATAACTAAAAATTGACCTCATGTGCACTGCGTCTCATTATGTGGTGGAGCGTCACATATATCTAAAATAGAATGTAAAGTTATGTATCCCACAATGAAAACCAAGAAGTGGGATTTTTTTCATCACAGGGAAAGATGATCAGGCTAATACCTATTTGATATGGAATAAGATCACTTCTGACAGCGTTCCCTGTAAAAAAAGGATCACAACCATTTTCACAAGGGACTACTGAACAGTGTGGTGACTTTCGAAGGATGACTCATCATCATCATCATCATCATCATCATCATCATCATCATCATCATCATCATCATTATCATCATCATCATCGTCGTCGTCGTCGTCGTCGTCGTCATCAACATCATCATCGTTGTCGTCGTCGTCGTTGTCGTCGTCGTCGTCGTCGTCGTCGTCGTCTCATCGTCGTCCTCGTGCTCGTCTTCGTCTTCGTCATCATCGTTGTCGACGACATCAGCATCATCATCATCATCATCATCATCATCATCATCATCATCATCATCATCATCATCATCATCATCATCATCATCATCATCATCATCATCATCATCGTTTTGTGTGGAGTGTACATAGCGAAAGGAGGGATTATAACTGTTGCTGATAGCTTTTCCATCAGAAAAAAAAAGATGGCTAATATATCTCCAAACTGATGGAAAGACAGCACACACCTCGCAAGGAAAATCATGGCCAGAGTGACTGTAGTACCAATAAAAATACCATTTGAACCAGATTCGTAATAATCTGTGAATTATTATGACATTCACGAAACAGGTTTTTTATGGGAATATAGTTCCTGAAAAATAAACAGCACTGCCGACTTGTTCAATCCACAAAATTCGCTTTTGTTGTTTGAAAAAAAGTCCTGGCTAGTTTGCTTAGAAAACATATGAAACTATTCCATTATCTTGATAATTAGTTACTAAATTTTAGAAATTCTTTACGTCAAATGTAGGCTGCTTTTTCATGGCAGAAAACATCAACACAGGAGCAGCTCCCATGAGAATTTTTCACGTGTTTTTTCTGTTTGTATTTGCATTTTTCCTTTACAAAAATAATGCTATTCATCAAAACAAAAATGCTAAAGAGGGCTGTTGTTGCCAGAGGCTATTTTACCTGTGCTAAATGTGCTCTACATATATATGGTCAGTTCATCATCTTTTGTGAAAGTAGATGAACGATTTAGTGTGGTCATGGTTTTGCCAGCTTTCATGCTTCAATTTTGCTCTCTATTGTAGTCCATTGTATTGTACTAATACTATACAATGGACTACAACACAGAGAAATACAATGAAAATACACAACACATTATTACAAACCACTACAGCTAGATATCTCAAGGTACGGTGCAATCCAATGCAACAAATTCCATGACAATATTAAGTGAACAAATTTTTTTAACAAATTTTTTGAACAAATTTTATTTTTAGAGGGTAATAGATTAAGCATTACAAGCTTTTTTACATCCAGCCCTCGAAAGAAAAGAAAACAAAAGAAAACAAAAATAATTAAACTACAGTCCAACAGCAGTACGCCGTACGCTAGCTCTTCAGATAGAAAGAAGGGATAGATACAGAGAGCCAATGAGACAGAGAGAGACAGTGACAGAGACAGAGACAAAGAGACAGAAAGACAGATAGAGAGAGACAGAGAGAGAGAAAAAAAAAGACAGAGAGAGGCAGAGATTCAGAGACAAAGACAGACACAAAGAGAGATACCCAAAGGGAAGAAAAGAAAGAGAACAGACAAACCCCAAACCCACGAGCACACACAGAGCAGCTTCCCCATCACAGCAGTAAAAGCCCAAAGAGGCATGCCATCAATAATTTCTGTGCGGGAATCACAGACACCGGGTGCCATGTAGAGGATAAGGGAAAGAGTATTTGTCAGAGCTGATTGATGCTTTGGGCTGCTCCCTGTGAAAACCCGTGTCAGCGATTGTATAAGACTGCTACACAAACAAACAGACAGGCAAATGCACAGACGCACACACATACACTCCTGAAGACAGACAGACGGACTGACAGAAAAAAGCAGACAGGTAGAAAGCAGACAAAGAGACAGAGACACACAGGTAAGTGGAAAGACATGCATGCATGCTTACATTGAGAGAGAGAGAGAGAGAGAGAGAGAGAGGAGAGAGAGAGAGAGAGAGAGAGAGAGAGAGAGAGAGAGAGAGAGAGAGAGAGAGAGAGAGAGAGAGAGAGAGAGAGAGAGAGAGAGAGAAAATGACAAATGACAAATGACAAATGATTTTAATGTGTTAGGTTTTCAACCCATTCACATGGGACAGATGGGGGAGGGACCGAAAATCGAAAGTACAAATCAACATCGAACGTTATACAATAGCAAAGAGTCTTCGCGAATGGGTTCCAAAACGCGGTACTGTTTTTATGCACTTCCACAGTTGTGTGGATGCCAATGGTAGTCACAGAAGGGTCTCCATTCCTGCAGCAAGGAGAGATACACCAGGTGTGGGCACAGGGCGTCACTACCGATGGGGTTGTACTGGTGGCTGGTCTCCGGAGAAGGTGTCGGGAAGATCTCTTTCCTGGCCTGTTTCTTTCTCGTGTGGCTGGAATTGACTATTGATATTGTCTATTCTGTTCATTAATTTCTGCATAGATTCCATGAATATCTTACATTCCTCACTTGACAATGTAGCATCACAACTTGATGTATTGACAGCAGCTACATTTTCAACATTAATTTCACTTTGATTGTCAGACTGGCTGTCCTCTGTCACATCTTGTGTACAGTGTTGATCTTTCAGGGACACAGACGGTGGTGTTGATGTGTCACGATGCATTGCGAACAAGCCTTCATTCTCAGTGTCATTATCAGAGTAAGATTTGTCACTCTCATCTGCTGTCATCATTTCACAAGGGGGCACTGTCACATACGCTGGGTTTACATCGTGCAAACTGGTAGGAGTCTGTTCCGTCTGCCGTGTTGCACGTGCGTATTGAGCCGCGCAACGTGGCGTGTCAGTGGGCCTGTCATCCCTAAATGCGTCGAGGGCAGTGGCATTGTTGGTATTATAAAATAAACTGGGAGGTGTGGGCAAAAACAAATCTGAAGGAGATGAAGCTTTTTCTTGTTGTTTATTAATTAGACTAACCTTGTAGGTCTCTAACCTCCTTCTGTCCCTGGCAATCTGCGTTGCTCCCTTCCTTCGAAAGCTGACACTGTCACTGTGGCTGCGTGCAGTAGGAGGTTGATGGGTTGCAGACAGGCGCAGCACAATTACTGTTTGTTGTTCTCTGCCGTCGATTCTGTAGGAACTTAGCTGCATTTCTTGCAGTAATGTGTTCAGGACAGTTTCCAAACAAAGCGGTAGTCCTGTCACTGGCATACTTACAGCCTTTTTTAGCAGAAAATCACAATTATTTTCTCTGAGTGTCGAAATGTCGTCTTGCTGGTAACCAAGCAAGGGAAGCCACCGAAGAGAGAGAGAGAGAGAGAGAGAGAGAGAGAGAGAGAGAGAGAGAGAGAGAGAGAGAGAGAGAGAGAGAGAGAGAGAGAGAGAGAGAGAGAGAGAGAGAGAGAGAGAGAGAGAGAATCATATTATTGTACTTCTTTCGAAAAATGACGTCAGTAACATGACTGAGCTTCGTAAACTATTGCTAGATTTGCTATTCATCGATTGATTCATTGATTCATTCAATCATTCATTCATTCATTCATTCATGTATTTATTTATTTATTTATTTATTGTACTTAATACTTGAAGGGGTGTTGTTGCGGCCTTTTGTTCCCCAATGAATTGATAAGCATAAGTCAAGTAGATCTACAAACACAAGGCTACAGTTCGCAGTAGAAGAAGCAGTAGTAGGAGAAGCGTAGTGAACAGATTTATTTGTTGAACTAATCGATAAGTATTACGCACCTTAGCAGCAAAAACCCCACAATTAATAACTTATTAAGCAGTAAGTTTGTAGACGAGAAGCACCACGTTCGTTTAACTTTTTGCAGATAATTAGAAAACCATTTACTTGATAGTGAATTTTGTGGCTTTCCCGATGCATAATTGTATGAAATATTTGGATATATTATGGAAATGTCGTGTCATAGCTGCTACTTTGCATGTTGCCGAATGACAATTTATTTATTTGTTTCTATATTATTTTTCACTCGGCTGTTTGTCTAAGTGTCTTATTTTTTCTTAGATTGTTTTCTCATTGTTTTAGTCTGGTGTTTCTCCATCCCCCAATGCCAATGTTTCTGCTGCTGCTGCTATTTCCCAAGCCACGTCTGCTCATAACACTCTCGGTGCTAGTCCTATTTTCGGGTGTCACTATCAAGAGTTCGATTTTTCATTACAAGTCTCATAAAATCCCCCCCAAAAGTGGGAGAAAGTTGGCCTTTGCTTGGTTTGCAGTAGTGGCCCGGAGATGAGTACATGGGCTGTGAAATCACTTATCGATCTCCTCTCGGTCTCTGGGTGATCCCGCCATACTGGACAGATCGATTGAACAATGAGGAACTTTGAACTGCCCTCTCAGTCTTCCTACTTGTGTCCCATTCTTTAGCAGGATTATGGATCAGCTGTCAAAATCGGTTTGTGCAGAAAGAAATAGGAGAGGGAGGATAGCTTTCCTACAGCACGCACAACGAAGTGATGGGAAGGGTTGCTTAAGTTTTGTGAAAAGAAAAAAAACAGTCAAGCAACAAAAGAGGATTGCAATAGGCTGTCGGTCGCTGCATGCTCAAAACTTTAAAGTCAGGAAGTAAAGTAGGTTTCAGCGTCTGGCCAGGACGAGAGATTCTGCTTTGTTGTTGTGGATTGTTGCTGCAAGTTCTACTGCCGCTGCTGCTGCCGCTACTGTAATTACTAATAATTTGTCTTTCTGCTGAAATTACAACAACAGCAGCAACAACAACAACAACAACAACAACAACAACAACTACTACTACTACTACTACTACTACTACTACTACTACTACTACTACTACTACTACTACTACTACTACTACTACTACTACTACTACTACTACTGCTGCTGCTGCTGCTGCTGCTGTTGCTGCTGCTGCTGCTGCTGCTGCTGCTGCTGCTGATGATGATGAT
The DNA here is from genome assembly GCA_030674155.1 of Stramonita haemastoma. NCBI lineage: Eukaryota > Metazoa > Mollusca > Gastropoda > Neogastropoda > Muricidae > Stramonita > Stramonita haemastoma. Next base: position 17,875 of record JASPKP010002265.1, read on the forward strand.
GATGATGGTTCTGGTTATCGCCGCTGGCACCGTTATTATTCGCTTTATTTTTCTAATTATATACTTCAGTTAAAACCACTGCAGCTTAGTTGCTATGGCTTCAAAAGGCAGACCATTGTGATTTTTAAAGAAAACAGTTGACAACACTGTATTACAAACTGAAAGGTTTCCAGCTTCGCCATACCATGTCTGTTGAAGAAACCAACTAAACAGAGAGCAAACCAAAAGGAGTCTGCAATAAAAAGAAGAACTGGAGTCAGTGTTCCTTCGTCTTTCTTGTCTGCCTGCCTAACTATCTTTATGGCCAATGATTTAAGTCAATACAAGGTGAATGCCAGGAATCTTGAGTTCCATCCTCATCAATTTTAAAATCTGGCATCATTTAACATGTGTGTGTCTTCAGACCTGTCTCCCTGGTTTAAGGCTTTCATGGTGTACTGACTGCTGAGTTCAACACACTATGTGCGGCTAGGATTTCATAGACACAACAGCTTGATAATCTTTTAAGATGGATCCATCGATCGTACGATATATCTATATGTGTGTTTCTCAGTCTCTGTCTCTCTGTCTCTCTGTCTCTCTGTCTCTGTTTCTGTTTTTGTCTGTCTCTGTCTCTGTCTCTGACTCTCTGTCTCTGTCTCTCTCTCTGTGTCTCTGTCTCTGTCTCTCTCTGTCTCTGTCTCTCTCTGTCTCTCTCTGTCTCTGTCTCTCTGTCTCTCTGTCTCTGTCTCTGTCTGTCTGTCTGTCTGTCTGTCTGTCTGTCTGTCTGTCTGTCCTGTCTGTCTGTCTGTCTGTCTGTCTGTCTGTCTGTCTGTCTGTCTGTCTCTGCTCTTCTCTCTCTCTCTCTCTCTCTCTCTCTCTCTCTCTCTCTCTCTCTCTTCTCTCTCTCTCTCTCTCTCTCTCTCTCTCTCTCCCCTCTCTCCTCTCTCTCTCTCTCTCTCTCTCTCTCTCTCTCTCTCTCTCTCTACCTCTGGGGAAGAAGAATCAGCTGCACAGTCACTGACACACTCCACTCTGCCGCCATCTTGCTGGTTTGACCCCACAGTTCTCTTTCAGTAGGGGGGGGGGGGATGTCCAGTAGCCTAGGCCTATCTCTCTCTTCAGATAATTATGCCAGGATCGGACAGTCAGACTGAAGGTAACCTGACTAACGTTATTGGTCACATTCTACTGCGTTCTACAGGTCGTTAGAAATGAGTTGATACCAGTTTTTCTTCTTCGTCGTCGTCGTTGTCGTCGAACGAGCAGACAACAACCACGTCAAATGAGCGAAAAATGGCGTTGCACTGCCGTTAAGCTGCCGTTAGGTGGATGAGTGGTCTAGGTGCTAACGCGCCTTGCCTAGAAAGCAAAAAGTCCGGGTCGGAGTTTGCGGTGGTTCGTACCCCGTTTGGGCCCAAAGCTTTTCCCCTAACCATTAGACACTGAGTGGTGGTCCGGGCGCTAGTCTTTCGGATGAGACGATAAACCGAGGTCCCGCGTGTCACAAATCACTATTTAGCGCACGTAAAAGAACCCACGGCCACAATGGGGTTAACTCTGGCAAAATTCCGTAGAAAAAAGCCACTCTGATAGGGAAACAAATGCACTTGCATGCAGGTAAAAGGAAAAATAATGGGTAGGCGCTGCACATGTGGCGACACGCTCTCCCCAAGAAGAGCAGCCCAAATTTCACGCAGGAAAATCCGCTGTGACATAAAGTGGTACAAAATACAAAATACAAATAATCGTCTGACAAGTCAGGCTCAGTGCATCTGACTTCGGCATGAATAGGAGTGTTTGCTCTTCATTCCTGTGGTGCCTGAAGCTGTGGCTCACATCCTGGCAGGGACATCTGGTGACTAAGGAGCGGGGAGTTTTGTCCACGCTTGTTCTGGAACTTTCCACTTGGTCAATTCTGTTAGTGAACACGAATAAGCAAAACTTTATATATGACTGTTCAAGATCCAATGACTCATGTCACTGTTTGGTGGATTTTTTTTATTTTACTCTGTTATTTCAAAGATAATGGAATAAGTACTCGTGTGTGAGTGTGTGTATGTGTGTATGCTTGTGCGCATGTGTGTGTGCGTGCGTGCGTGCGTGTGTGTGTGCGTGCGTACGTGCGTGCGTGGCGCGTGTGTGTG